>PVJA010018436.1:0-39924 GCA_004027025.1 Myocastor coypus | reverse complement strand
GCTATGCAGTTGAGGCTGGCCTTGAGCTCACTTTTGTAGCCCAGGCTGGTCTTGAACTCTCACTGATCCTCCTGCCTCAGCCTCCCGAGTGCTGAGATTGCAGAGGTGAGCCACCACGCCCGGCTTTGAGCTCATTTTTGTAGCCCAGGCTGGTCTCAAACTCGCACTGATCCTCCTGCCTCAGCCTCCCAAGTGCTGGAATTACAGGCATGTGCCACCACGCCCGGCTTCTGTCACTATTTTTATCATTAGTCTCTTTCCATGCTTAATTTGAGCTCTTCTTTCACACTGCTATGTATATGTAGGTGAAAAGCCTATAATGTATGTGTTTCTTTTGTCATTGCCTAGTGTTTAAAGTAAAATGAAGATTTATTTGGATCATGGATTTTAAAGGTTTCATTACATAATTGGCTGGTTCCAAGGCAGGGTCACAAGGCAGAGAGACATGGCAGCAGAGGAACAGGTCATGGCGGGCAGGCAGCACAGAGCACACTACAAGTGGCTGGCAGGCACCCTCTTTCTGTCCCTTACACTATACCTAGGACCCACACCCTTGGGCACTCACATGGCAGGTACCAACCCAGAGTGGGGACAACCTTGCCTTTAGCATTGAAATGAGAGTCAATCCCAGCATCATGTCCTTAATTCCATCATCACAGATCCTAGGCTCAGCCACTTCCAAAAAGCCCCACTTCTGACTGAGTGAAGCTTCCGGGGAAATTTAGATGCAAGCCATAACTTCATATAAAAGGTTGCATATTACTTTTTTATCTCAAAAAACCCTGCCATAGGGTCTTGGAACATAATGTCCACAGATTTTGTTTTGTTTGATTTCAACCCAGGCGAACTACTGTTAAGTATGAGGTCCACTTCTCTTTTCCAGCATGTCTATAACATTTGAGACATTAAAACCAGTGATAGCCTTTGGTTCCATGAAAACAGAAAATAAAAGAGACACTTTGACTTTTAAAGATGCACTATAACATTCTGGATGCTTACTTCCATAATCTTTTAAAATGAACGTGAACAACAAGTTTCTTCCCTACCCCTCACTCAAGAGAAATTATACAGAAATTTTTATAAAATCATGAAAGGGGTATAGAGACTTGACAAAGGCTGTATTGAATTTCTATTACAGTTGGAAGGTAGATCCTGAGTTCTGTACTTTGTTTTGGATAAGGACATATAATTTGTATCCCACACTCTCCAAGAAGCATAAAAGACTTTCTATTATATAAATGTAATCTACATGAATAGCAATAATAGCTCTGCCATATGTACACTCTTCTATAATGTGATTGAAATAACTAAAGAATATATTACTAATCCATACACAAATCACTAAATGCCCTACATAGTTTTCCAAGACAAGGTTGTGCTATAATTGTTATCATTATTTCAGGCATGTACATTTTGTCAGTGTTTTTCATGACATAAATAACACTTAGTTAGCTATTCAAGGTGGCACACTGAATATAGAAACTGGAGAAATGAGGTACCTTTTTTGATTATGAAGTGTTGATAGTCATGGTGTTGTAGTCAGGGTTTGTGAGGAACACAATTTAATACAGTATGCATAACTTACAAGATTTTTCATAGTAGTAAGCCAAAGAGTCAAACACAAAGTGCAGGAAGTCTGTTTGCACACTGCGGACCAAAGAGTCCAGCTGAGGGCCTGGATCCCATGGCAATACCCTGTGCGAGTGCAGCTGAAGACCTGGGCCCATCACAGTGCACACCCCCAGTCACAGTAGTGTCTCGTGCAAATCTTTCCTGAATCTGCTCTGAGAGGCCCTATGGTCAGAAGGGCAAGTTAGAAAATTAGTGCCAGTGGGATGAAGAGTTTATGCCATTACGCGGAGGGATCTTCATCGGAGCCAGGAAGCAATGTTGGAAGTAATAGCTAGTAGTTCGGCAGGAGAATTACTACAGCCATCCTCAGCAACAGCCAAGTCCCTAGCTCCTCTGATGACCTATCAGGAAAGACAGCACCGCAAACCCCTTCTAGGGAACCAGCAGTGCTACTCCTTCCTTCCCGTTCTCCTTTGAATGTTTTCAGCAAAGATCTTCAGGTGGACTCTCTTGGGGACCATGCTGATTCAGCACCGTGCAGATTCAGTCCAGCTGGGTGTTTCCAGCTGACCACCAGCTGTCAATCCTAGCTAGAAAACACACAACTATGTCCCTACAAAATATGTGCTGTTGAGTAGTGGTTTTAATTTGTCTGTTTCTTTACTGTTTTTTGCTTTCTGCATTTTACAGAAGGATCTACAGGGTGTTCAGGGTCTCACTACTGATCAGACTCCTTGTGATCTACCTGTTTACTGCCTCCCAACAACTGGGATTATACAAGGCACCACCCCACTCAGACTCAATCGCTGCCTCATCGTGCTCCTGGAGTGGGACCAACTGGGCAAGCTAGGACTGGGGCCACTGTATCCGCCCTGGTCTTAATTTCTTCAAATAATAGCAAAGCACATTTTAAGCAGTTCTAAACAGTTTACAGATTTACTCACCACATATTTTAATTAGGATTTTTTTTCACAAGTAAATTAGTTTTAGTAACTGGACCTTAGTTAATGAAGTGGGGATTAGCTAGTTTTTGTCATTTCTTCAGAAATTTACATTTCTATTTTTGTTTTCATTTTAAAAAAATATTTTAAGAGAGCAGAGGATAAAATTCATTTTATTTCTATTTTCATGGCAACTAAGGAAAAGACAGAAAAAGTATCATGTTAGTTTCCTTTAGTTTTTATTTTAATTAAACCCAACAGATTCTAGAAGGAAATATTTTTTCCTGAGCTTGAATGTTTAGTGGAATTTATCATATGCCAGTAATGTCTTCAAAGTTATATTATATGTGCTGAAAAGGTCAAGAAAATTTAAGTGCTTAACTTTTTCTCTTCTTAACCAGATTACAGAGTTGTAAGGGCTGTGAAAACTGGACTAATAATTGTCTGTAAAAACACATCACAAAAAACCATACACTATGTACACTATGTGAATGTAGCCTAGTTTTCTGTTTTACAGGATTCTATACAGATGATCTAGGATTTAAGCTTTTAAAAGAAAGGTGATAACAAATGTGCGATTATGGCCTCTCAATAAGCCTTGGCTAGAAATTGGATTTTGAGTCTTTTGTCAACAGCTTCATGAACATCGAGTCTGCGCATCACGTTCCTTGTGCCTTTGCACATTACCAGCCGCACGGAAGACGCTCAGCCCACACACACTGAATGAACCCGTAGAACTCAAGCACATAGTAAGTCTTTTCTCACCTTTGTCATAATAACATATTGTTTTTGCAGACACAATGCAGCTGGTTTTTATTGCAAAAAAAGTTTCTTGAATCACATTTTTCACTGCAGAGACAAAATGAGCTGTTTATGGGGTACAAAAATTAAACAAACATTTTTTGCGTTGTAAAATCTAATTTGTTAGGAAGAGGTTTTATTGGAAAGAGTTGATTGTCATTAAGGGTTGGTGACTGACTGGGCAGCTATGTCCCAGGTCACGCTATCTCTGAAGCCAGAAGACAAAGCTGGATAGTAGGCTGGGGCCAAAGTCGTGTTTTAGGGAAAGGTGAACTACAGCCACCTCCAGGGCCAGCGTGCTGGCAGAGGACCTGCTGCCTCCAGACCTCCAGACAGGGACGTCACTTCTTCACTTCTGTCTTTTCCAAAATGGTGAATAAACAGAAATGTAGTAGTGGCTAATCTTGATTGTTAATGTGACTAGCTGAGGATTAGTGAAGTGCACCTCTGGGTACATCTGGGTGGTTCTCAGACAGCAGGACCTTGGCGACAGAGCTAGCCCCGGTGCTGGTGACTGCTGACCTTTGAGTGCCAACGCTATACCTTAAAGTCCACACCTTAAAGTGTCAGCACTGTAAACGAACCTGAATGAGGTTTTATTTTAGGAAAAAAAAAATTATTTCAGGCATTAATGTCCTTTTGTCTTAGAAGGAAATCAAATATCTTTTAATTTGCTGCACATTGGCCACTACTGTGTAGCTCCTTCCTCTCTGATTTGTCTCTAGGTCTCTGCCTTCCAAATGCCACCTCCTCCACCTTGGCGTTTCACCCAAATGTTTGCCCTTGGAACCAGCCAAGCATAGAGTGAAATCTCTGAAACCACACATCAGAATCAACCCTGTTTCCATTATTTTTTGTCCCAGCAATTGGAAGCTTAAAATAAAAATAAAAATAAAAAAGATTTAACATTTTGAACTTAAATTTTACAATTATCCTCTGGCTTCCAAGAAAAGATTGGAAGTTAAATATTTGGAGTGCTTTTAATTCTGTGCTAGAAGAGAATAGAAGAGAAAATTGTTTTCCATCAAAGGATAGAGAAAGGAAGAGAGAGAGAGAGAGAGAGAGAGATGGAGAGGGAGAGGGGAGGGAGAGGGAGAGAGAGAGAGAGGGATAGAGAAGGAGAGGGGAGGGAGAGGGAGGGGAAAGTGATAATCACGTACAAATTCCAAACTGACAAATACGACTGAAGGACAGTAAGAACTTGCAGTAGTTAAGCAACTCCATGAGCAAGAAATTTCCCTTCTGGACCAGTCCCCACTCTGTGCTTCCTGCAAACCTTGTGCTCTCCCCAGTGGGATCTCTGGCTTGGTGTCCTTAGTGACATTTCCCGTGTCTTTATCTTTGATAAGATAGCAGACTCCATGAGTTAAAGAGCACCTCCCTTTTAGGCTGCAGGATGTGCAAGCCATTTAAGATAGCACCTGTGTTTGAAGAAACCTCCCCTTCTCACTGAATCGCAGTATGTGCCTCAGTTTGGCAGTGACATTGACACGTTATGGTTGCAAATGGTTCAGTACATGTTAAGAAGCAGTGCAGTACCTGGACTTCAACTGAACAAAGGAAGCACATTGTGATTGTGATTTCTTGTTTGTTGTCAATTCTGTCTTCCGTCCTTGTATAACCTTCTCAAAGTAAATACCTCTTATTCTCAAAGAAAAGTAAATTTATCAATGCAATAAGGACACCTCTGCTATATACATGCCGTTTCTCTTGTATTAAGTGATTTAAGCACATGTCTTCCTTGGGCATACATTTCTTTCAAGTATACTTATTGAGCTCCTACACTTATTTATTTAATCTCTTACACCTCTGTCATAGTGATATGACTATTTCTTTGCCCTCTATTTTCATGTCTGTTCTCTGTGGGATATTAAAGGTCAGAGACATCCTGGCCTATTTTTGTAATCTCAGCACTAAGGCCTGTCAAATTGGCAGCCAATTAATGTTTTCTGACCCGATAAAACGCTATACATCTCCAAGTCAGAAGTGTCAGACCTGGCGCTTTACATTCCAGTAGTGTCAGTGACTGTCCCCCAACAAGCTGATCGGAAGGAAGTTCTTTTTACATGAGTTACTATTCATCCTCACATTGCTGCAGAGGTAAGACAGGTGTTTACAATTCACAGCTGTACCCAAAACTGAAGTAACCCTTAGATCAGCATCTTCACACAAGCAAGCCTTTCTCAGGTAGGAGAATATATTTTCAAGCATTATTTTATTCTTAAAAGCATAAAACCAGACAGAGTTATTGTAAATGTTAACTGAATCTAATTTAATGACTGTCAGAATTTGAACATCACGAACTTTGTATATTAAAGGCTTAAATACAGATCACAGACAAAATTGAAGTCTCTTCATTGTGGTCCCATAGGTGCTGTTTTCTGTGTAAATATGAAGATTTGTTAATTACAAGGCATTAGATTGCAACAACATTGCCTTTTTATTTTTAACTATGTCAAATACATTCAACACACTCAAGATGTTAAAAAGTACTTTAAAATTGAATTTCTGCAAGAAAAGATAAAACTATGAGGAAAAAAGAGCAAAGAAGCACAGAATTTTTAGAAATATATTCAATATAATTTAACCATACATTGAAATAATTAAGGTATAATTATTTTTCTTATCAAGCTCACATGCCAAAACACAATTTTTAAATAATATAAAAAGTTTGTGTAACATGGGGATAATGCCACTAATGTTTTCATATATGAAACATTTCAGCAATGGAAAAGTAAAATAGGAAAGGAATCATTTTCGTAAACATAATTTTGAAAAATTGCTTTAGTTTCACACTGTCAAACATATCCAGAGAAGAATATAATAAATTCAGAACTCAGAGATGGATAGTTATGTTTCACAAATACAGAGTTCATTCTCAATTGATCCCAAATCATTGAATATACATTATTATTTCATGTTTCAATTGTTTACTTAAAATATAAATCAGACATAATAATTTCATGACTCTAGTTCATCCCATTATTGGGTGACATTTCAAATTATAGATTTGTCATTCTTTTCCTTGCCTTTTAAAATGCACGACTGGATTGAACAGAGCAGAAAGAATACAGCTGAAATCGTAGGTGTTCCTTTTGCGACGGTTTTCATAATATTTGTCATTGCACTTTAATTTGTAGTAATTGCAGATATGGATAAAATATTTTCAAAGGAAAAGGACATGCAATTTGATTCTGTCTCAATTTTTCTGTCTTCATGCTCTGCACCTCTTCCCAAAGTAGTCATTTCCCAAGTTGTCAGAAGATGGATGGTCGCCAGGGCTAGTTTGTCAAAAAAGGTAAGATCAAACCAATGGAAAAAAACAATACCATGTGCTTGTGCACGGAGCCAGGCAGTGCAAACGTCAGTGGCAGTGTTTCCAACAGGACCTGGAAGTCTGCATTTGTCTTCTGCTGCCACGATTTCCCAGCATGCACTCACCTCCACTCCAGGTGTTGCCTGCTGGTGGCACTACTGAGGCAAGAGATCATCCAGAGGTATTTCAATATGAACTTGAATTGCCGGTGCTTCTTTTAAAAAAAAAGGCTTTTCTGCTCATATCTCTGCCAAAGAGCTGTCACTTTCTTGGAAAGTTAAATTTGTCACAAGGAAAGAAAATTTCACCATACCCTGATTAAATAAGTTAGGGAGTACAATCTTCTCCCCAGTGCTTTTTCCACAGCAAGCAAATGTATCAATCATTTTATTCTCTGAAATAACAATTTATTATCCATGCAGGAGGCCTTAGATTCAATCTGTACAGAGTTCTGAGCGTCCCATCAGATGCGACGACCTGTCATCAGTCTTTATCAGGATAATCACTCTGTTCTTGTCATCAGGTTTTAATAATAAAACTATTTATTACCTCAATAATTATTTATGACAAGAACTCTGCTATTGGCATCATGAATAAATATTGATAAATTGCTCGGTTAATAAACTGTTTAAGTGGCTTAGAGAATATGAAAATGAGAGTGATATTATTACAAAGAATTGTGAAATGTTTATCTGCTATTGAAAATATATTTGCCCAACTGGAATCCCATGAAAAGAAAGTGAGAGATCTACTTTGCTAAGAGGACGAAGATCCAGCATGAAAAATTGAAGAACCAGTACCAAACCACAGAAAAAAAAAGAAAAAATACAGTTTCCAGGCATTGTATCTAGAGGCCAAATTAAAACACATGAATTCAATGCAGTTTGAGGCATCGTGTGTGTGTGTGTGTGTGTGTGTGTGTGTGCATGTGTGTTTAAAGCAGAAGTTGCAGATTTGGGAAATATATTAAAAATATTTTTTTACTTGAGAGACACTCCCAAGAACAACAGATTTTTTTTTTTTTAAATGCCTTTTGCAACAGGCTGGAAATATGCATTTGAAATGGGAGTCAGAATTAGCATTAACTCTTATCCTCTGATGAGCTGCTGGGAGCACATGGGTGTAGTCTTTACCTACAGAGACTACTTCCCTTGGGCCAAAGTTCTGGACATCACAAAGGACAAAGCATGACTAACAGTTACCCTGGATAATAGAATATCTAATGTAAAAGTTAGAATTTCCACAATAGCACTTCTCTGAGACATCAGTGCAGGTCTTCCCGCTATCCAGACCACTTGGCACAAAATAAAACTAAATATGCTAGAGGAGACAAAATTAGGAGGGGCTAAGAAATATTCTATTTTTAAAAATGACCAAAATCATAAATTCCACTCAGCTTTTACAATGGAAGCCAAAAAGAAAGGGGAAGGTTGAGAAATATAAACAGACCTTAGGGAGAGTTACCCTAAAACAGTTTTCAAAGAAAGATTTCAATGCAAATAGCTAACTTAGCAGTTTATCTAGGTTGCTGCGGTAAGGGAATGGACAAGGGAGACTGGAAGGAAGATATTTGTGAAGGATCGGTCACTGAGCAGGTTACTGCAGGGGTAGGGCTGGGAGTGGGAAATGGGGTTTAACACAGTTCATAGTGAGCTCTAGCGGGTAGAAGAGAGCGTACTGCATAATTGGCCCTGAACTGCAGGAAGCTGTGTGTGTCCTCCATTTCCAGCCACTCCCTGGGCTGTTCTGAAGGCTGATATTCCAAAGCCCCCTTGTTCTCCCATAAAGTTAGCCACCAAGCATAAGTGTCACAAATGTTTTGGCACAGATATGGTATAAAGTTATGGAGATGATGTGCCGGGTTCCAAGAACTTCTATAACAGGGAAGCTGAAAAAATACATAATTTGATTTTTGTTAGTGTTTACCAGGATGAAGAATCAGTGAGATGTACATGAAGGAGCATGAAAGAAGCAAAGAAGGAAACTTTGTGAATGGGACATTTTCTTCAATGACTTGGAAGGAGGTGGAGTAATGGATTTCTGCATGGCATCAAATATATACATGGAGAAAAGTCATGGAAGAGCGGCACACAGAAATCAGACGATGAGAAGGATGCTCAGAGAGTCTAAGCAACCAGACGAAAGCTGTCAGGCTAACAATGGCAAGCCGGAAGGACTTGAAGCCCAGATCTGAAATTAACTTCATGTAACTTTGAGCAAGTCATCGCCTCTTGTGTAGAGTATGGCAAGAAATGAAATAAATTATAGAAAATGAATAGCTCAGAACATGGTTCTTAGTACACAGTCATATTCATTAGTATTATTTTAATTAAATTTAATGAATGGGCCCAAACTTTGATATAGGACATGACTATGACACCTCCTCCCATTTATGGAAAACCCTGAGTAGATACTTGAATTGTAGTTAGTGAGTATACTGAATTTTCTCTAATGTTCATGTGCCACAACATAATTTATAGTTTACCCATAAGGAGAGATTAATAACAATAACCAATAATAAAATAGAACAATTTTTAACCATATAAGGGAATGTTACTTTTCTTCTCCACAGTTTTGGGTAAGCTCAAGTATAGAAGATTCATTTTACCATAGATAACAACCTCGAAATACGATATGATATTTTTGTTTTCTCATGAAGTCAAATGATACTTTTCCATTTAAAGAAGCACTGCACAACTTGTTGATAAAGCAAAATTTCCTGCATTCCTGTATAGTAAAATGCAGATCATACTGACTCCAACACTGCAAATACTCGATGGTTGATCCAATAATGGAAATGGCTGCTAAGTGATGTATAGGCAGGCAGCGTATATGGCACAGGCACATGGACCAACGAAACCTGACATTATTAGTTAGGTAGAGTGAGGTGCCATGGGCACTGAGCACATTATACAGAAAGGTGCACAGTTTAAAACTTGCCACTTTTTTATTTTCTAATGTTCCAGCTAATGTTCTTAGGCTGTGATGGGTCATGGGTAATAGACATTAAAACAATGAGTGCTGGGATACTAAAGCAATTAAGAACACTGTTAGAGCTTTGGGCTTGCACAGACATTGCTCAGCATGCAGATAGTTTGGAGAAACATTTTCTAAGAAAATATAAAACAATATTTCTGCAGTATGTATTTAGAACATACAGGATGTTGGTAACATCAGGAACATTTTTAAAAACCTAAGTAGGTGACTTCTAACCACAGCATTCAGTCAGATTATGAAAAGCAGAAATGATTTAAATAAATTAGGTATATTTAGCTCCTATTAATAGTAGTTTTACATCGAGTTCCTTTCCAGTCATTTAGACTTTTTTATTGTTATGCATTTAGTAGACATAATATGGGGCACTGGGGATATCAAAAATAGATTCTCTGCTCTCAGAAACGTCTCAGGATTTGTTTAGCACCTAAAATGTGATGAAAATTGCACTAGACAATAAAATATATTAGAAAGAAAATGAAATCATGGAATTTCGACTGCAATAATTGACACTTTAAGAAAGTCGGTGTAGAAAAAGACCAAGGAAAGGTAAGTCAGGGAAGAAATCATGAGGGAGACCGGAGATGAAGAAGCAAGGGGGCAGGGCAGAGCAGAGCCTTGGAGGAGACTGGCTCAGGGAAGGGAGAAAATGAACAAGAAGGAAGCAGAAGGCCTGAAGCCTGCAAGAGCATGGGAGGAAACCAGTGATTGTACTGGCAGAGAGCAAACTGCTGAGGGCCTAGAAGGCCAAAGAGAGTGCTTTTACCGCGATCAGGAGGAGAAGCCTGAAGGCACCGAGGTCCAGGATACCTGATAGCACTTGCTTCTGCTACGTTTCCAGAGGAAGCGAAGACCTGTAGTGAAATAGAGGCCATCACACTCGCGAAGGTGAATGGAAATGAATACAGCTCAAACTGAGATTTAAAAGAGTGCAGAAGTGCTCAGAAGAGCAGTGGCAGCAACAGAGAAAGAGGCGCTGGCTCACCACATAAGATCACGTGATCACTGTCAGGAGTGCAAGGATAGTCCACTTATTGCTGGAGAGGTCAACACCAGGAGAAAAGAACATGGTGGAAGTGATGCCTCAGCCTGTCTTTGGAGCACCAGATAAAGACAGTATGAAGACTTAGACCATGATTTTAAGTACTAGTTAGAAGTTTTAGGAAAAATTTTTGAAAGATCATTGAGTCAGTAAGAAAGACTAGGGATGACCATAGATTTTGCGGGCGATTCATGAAATTCTTGCTGTACAAAAACAGCCCTCATCTTGGCAAGTTGCCATCAGTTGAGCAGCTGGCAGCATTAAACCACGCTCTGCTACCGTAGTGCCTGCCCCCCGCGCAAGTTCTCTTGAACAAATCATCGAGATGTTAATAATGACCAATGCAGACCTCATCACTGCCAAACTGGCCCTGCCGAGGACTATGGTTCAGGGAACTCAGAAATCTTGAGATCTGTGCTGTGCCTGTGAACTGAGGTTGATTTGATCTGGTCAAGTGTGAGGTCAAGCCTGGAATTCAGTTCAGTCCATTGGTGATGTCATTTTGAGTAAGGATTTTCCACAACACAGTCTAAAATACTCATGAAATTTTATGAACTCAGAGATTCATATACTGCACAGAAATCTACAGCATCTCATTATGCATTTTAGGTTGGTCTCAGCCTCGTCACGCAGCAGTCTCAGCCTCCTGAGTACTATGATTATAAACATCTGTCACCCGGCCCAGCAATGCAGTTTCTTGAACCTCTCTCACGCTTTCACTTTCCTCTTGTGCTTGCTTGTTGAGCTATTTCTGTTTAACGAAGATTCCCTATTTTTCTGTGTCATTCACTACCAACGTTCTGATTTCTGAGGTGTATTCATGGCTTAGATAGCTCCACCAAGGCATAATTCCATAGACATATAGATTTGTCAATTCCTTCCTCTATATGTTGTACATTTAATTAAACTGAAACAACATAAGTGAGAAGATTTTAGCAGCTTCTGTACTCACTCAGCATGCATAAAGCATCTTGTTAGCAGCAACGGTTATAGTGGACGAGATGAACCAGAAAGAATTTGTCTGTTCTAAAAAGAATAAAGTGGAATGTAGAAGCCAGGGAAAATGTGCCTTTGGAGAGCGGACAAGAGGGAGACAGAGGAAGACAAGTCTGAGAGAGGAGAGAAAAACCACTGAATCTGTCAGATACTTCATAATAATTACAGTACTTTTAATATTTCTTCCTTTCTTTTATTACTATTCAGCCAAAATGTTCATAAACATTGTGAAATGGGGCCTAATTTACATATTCTGCCAATTATCTCTATTTATGGATAACCACTTAGAGGTTTTCCCCCATTACCCCGAATAATTGAGAATTGGCTATAGAAGCAGTTTCCCTTCCCTGCTGAATAAATGTGCTGTATTTATATTATCCATTACCAGGTGGCAGACGTAATGTTCAGTGATGTGTGATACTTATGTGAAACTTGAAACTCCTTTCAAGGTTCAAGCTCACCAGCTAATAGAAGATAATCTGTATGGAGCATAAATCCCAAGGAGATATCTACAATAAATCTTCTGTGAGTTTCCCATTGCTAAGGTAGCTCTTGCCGGAGTTGACTTTATTATTAGGAACAATCATTTGCACTAAGACGCCTATGACAGTGATAGAGCTTTTACATTATCTGAATTGTATTGGACATATTCTGATTTTTTTCATTTTGTTTTGTTTACTAACAGACCTTGAGATAGAAAGCTTTCAAAGCATTTGACAAAATATAATTAAGAATCACTCAGACATGTAATTTAATCAGGAGAATAGGAAATACATAAAGTATATAAATGACTTCACAAATGACTTTAGAATTCTTATTCACACTAATTCTCTTATGATGCAGATTAGGGAAGTGAGCTAGCTGGATTTTAAATGTTTGCTTTTCATAGAATGCTAATTAATTAAAATAAAATCCATGTGGTTAACCTAAGTGTACAAAAGAAATAATTATAATTCTAATATCTTTAGTGTCCAGGCTTCTAAATCGGGTCTCAGTGTTTTCAACATAAGGGAATCTCACACTGAGTTGATAATAACACTAGTGGATATGAAAGCCACTTGGGGGACTGTTGTAATAGTGCTTATACTCTTGAAGACTTATTTTGAATATTTCACCTGTTATGTAGATTTTCACTTTTATTTTATCAATTTTTTTTTTTATTTTAGGGAAGGGTCTATAGGATGTTGAGGGTCTCACTATGAGATCAGACTCATAGTGATCCACCTGTTTACAGCCTTGCAAGAGCTGGGGTTATAGGTATGCACCATCACGTCCAGTCCCAATTACCAGCTCAGTGCGCCGTGGGGGGTCCGGCAAGACACAAAGATGGAACCAACCCCCACCCCTGCACCTGCTTGCCAGTGCTTTGGTCCACTAAGCTATTGGCTGGCCCTTGTTATGTAGATTTTTAGATGATGGACATTCTTGTGTATTTTTTTTTTTTTTTGTCATCCTTGTAGCCATAAGAAACATCAGAAAAACATAATCTTGTTTTTAATTTTGCTTTTCAGAGAAAGACACTACATCCATGTTTTCTGTTTCCTATGATAAAAATTGTTTTGGAAATTCACTTAGTGCTTATTATATCAATCAAACGAGATATTCAAACCAAGCCAAAGAGAAATACAGAGTTCAAAACTGTATAGAAAACCAAAGCTATTCTGATTTTAAATAAGCAATGAAGAGAACAGTATTTTAGAAAGCAAAGCTCAAGTAATACGCTATGACTCTAATTGTGTTCATTAAACATTTCAGGTCCATCAGCTCAAAATCAGTCAAACCTATGTATGATGTCTGTCAACCTGGTTTATGAGAGCAATCCAGTATAATAAAGGGAATCTTGTAGATACTAGCATACACAACAACACTCACATACTTGGTTGAAAACAATTTATAAGGATTGTGTTGCAATTCATAGTGGTATAGAAGTGGTTTGGCATAGGTACAAAATATATGACGAATATTTAAATTAAAACCTTATTACCAAAAAAAAGCATTTTGTTATTAGTTTCACTCTTAAATCTCCCTCTCACTTTGGAATACACTTATCACATCCTTCTTGTTCCTTTTTGAGCAGTTTTGGAAGTTTTTCATGAATGTTTTTATGAAGTGCGATAACAAATATGGCAAATGTTAGCATTGTGTGCCATCCAATGGAAATGCAGGCTCATGGAAACATTATGCTATGTCCTTGTCCACTTTTTTTCTCCGTGTGCCTTCTGGCAGTGTAACCTCTGGCTGTTTACCAAAGTTGAAATGAAGGCGAAATGTAAATGTTTCAGTTGATTCAGGATGGGAACCGAGCCACAGCAGCAGATCTGTAGCACTCAGGAGAGGGCACTTTTGGGCAGTTTTCATTCCTTGTGTGACCATAGCTAATGTATTTGTTTATACCAACTGGACATAGGTTGACTCAGTGAAAGGAATATTATTGTTTTGGAGACAAAGGAGCTAAAGTTTAATTCTAGATTGCATTGTAGAGTAGTCATGAGACTATTCATTGCTTTAGTGACTTCACTGAGATATGGGCTCATCATTTGTAAAATCCAGAAAAAAAAGTGATTAACTTAAAAGAGAAAGAAAATAATGTAATTAATGAAAGAGCTCAAAATTACTTGATACAATAATATTTCTGAAACACTGTCTTGCTTCCTATCTGTAACTTTGAGTTACAAAAGAGTCCATCTCTTTGTGTTGCAGTGAAGATTCAGTAATTAATGATAGTTGGTTTAAAATATACCTGAAGCACAGAGTTTCATGGATGCTAAGATTTTAATGAGGCATAAATGCCTAACCAAGTGAAATATATTGAGTATTCTCCCTTGATGATGCCAAGTTTGTCCCCAACAGTGATCATGAAAAAATTACAAAACTATTTATAAAAAAATTCTTAAATAAGGGTCAACCAGATAGCTCTGTGGACTAAAGTGACTGCTTAGAGAAGCACAGGGACAAGAATTTGGTTCCCAGGCTCCACATTCAATGCTTGCCCGACTCCCCAGGTACACTGAAAGGGCAGAGACTGGGTGTGGTGGCATGTGACTGTAATCCCTGCATTTGGAGGCTGAAAACAGGAAGATCACATGAATCTGATCTGTATAATGAGACCTTGTAGACCCTTTACTAAATATATTTTAAAAATTCTGAAATAAAGAGTTGATAGAAATACATGCAGAAATAAGTGAAGGCAAATTATTGTGAATAATTTGGAAATTTGTCTTCAGTTCAAAACACAACAAAACTCAAATATTTGCCAAGACATTATTCAATATATTATTTTGAGGCATCAAAATATTTTTGAAGCACTTATCTCTACTCTTCACTGAAGCTTTTCTTCTTAAAGTTGATTTGTGTCTTTCTGCTATGTAAAATGTGTATCATTTCTACATTTCCCAAGATCTTCAATAAATACAGCATACGATATATATATATATAAAACAGAAAACTCAGTCATGTAATATCTAAGAAAACACACTAATTATCTATACTTGAAAGAACTAACATAAAATTCAAGCATTTTATTCCTTATCAAAGTATTGGTCATTTTCCTTATTACAATTTAAAGCTTATTCATTTAATATTAGTTAAATGTGAATTTTGTGAAGATTATCCATTTTTTAAAAAGAAACCAGCATCTTAGAAGTGATAGTTAAGGTGCTGCCTGATGATTCTCTATAGTTGATATTGTATTTCTCTACCATACTAGAGTTTGTGCTTATTTGTTAATGATAGGAAATGAATACAATAGTTAAAAGGCAAAATATAGATTTATGAGATTACATTATTCTTTGCACAAAAATCTTGAGACTTTAATAATGAGGTATAGCAAGACTCCTTCCATTTAAATATTCCTTTGTACAAGTAGGGGGAATGCTTTTCAGTTCACAAAGTTAATTTGTCTGTTGACTTATTAAATGTTTGTGGAACATCTGTTGTATTTAAAGATCTCACAGGTGTTGGAACAATGCAATCAGGACTTCATTTGATAGCAGATTGGTGATCAAACAACACTTCTCAGGCAAGGTGGATGTAATGCTGTCTACCAGAGAAGTGGTTAGGGATGAAGAGAAAAGATCACTTCTGCTTTGTTTTATGGGGAAGTTCTTTGTCCACCAAATTTGTTTCAGACAAACTTTGAAGAATTTTTAGATTTTACCAGATATAATTAGATTACAATGTTGCTACATAGACTAAGTTTAAAAAAATCAGAAATCTAGGATTAAAGACCCCATTCTACCTATCTATTTCCTTCCTGGATATCTTCCTAGAATAATTAAAAATATCATACTATTTACACCTATGTTTGTATCACCACAGTATGGTTGTAGCTAAATCTTGAAAACAAACCAAGGTCCTTCAGTTAAGAAATGGCTGCAGAAGATGTGGTATTTTTATACAACAGAGTACTCAGTCACATAGAAGCACAAACTTTATACTTTTATAGAGAAACTGATGTACCTTGAGACCCTACTCACAAGTGAAATGCAACTCACATCTGTACCCATCCCATTGTCTCCCTGGTGTGAGAAATTGAAAGAGGGAATACGTTCTAAAATGTGCAACAGATACTGCAAAACGGGAAGAAAAGCTCAAAAGGAAAGATAAAGTAGAATGGGTAGAAAGGGAAAGAATAGGAAAAAGGGAAAATTCAAGACACCTATACTACTCTTGTCTCTTAGTTCATTGGAAAGGAAAGTTTGTGCTAAAACTGATTACATAAGTTTTTATGTCCATATCTCCAACCCCGAAAAACTAAAGATAACGACATGTAGTGTATTTACTATTGATCTTTTGCTACTAACTTTGCTTTACCTTTTCTCTAAAAATAGAAAATCACACAAACTACCACATACGTTAAGAATATGTGGATCCACTTCGATTCAATTGTGGTGTATCTTTAACTCTATGCAATACTATACCTGAAACATTGGTTA
Organism: Myocastor coypus; assembly: GCA_004027025.1. Taxonomy (NCBI): domain Eukaryota; kingdom Metazoa; phylum Chordata; class Mammalia; order Rodentia; family Myocastoridae; genus Myocastor; species Myocastor coypus. The sequence continues at coordinate 23,328 of PVJA010018436.1, read as the reverse complement.
AGGAGTTATCACTAAACATTGAGAGGAAGGCATGTTTCAAACCTTAAAATCCAGCTGTTTCTATCGAGCAACAGCTCATAGTGATTAACTTCTTCTTTGATTAAAACTGAAATACATCCCTTTGAACATTTTGTTCCTTTTTCATAATATCTATTATACTCTTCAGATTTTATTTACTCTTTCAGGTTTTTATCCTACAGCGACAAGAAGACATTTATACATGTGAGTCTGATTTATTTCAATTATGAGTGTGGTCTCTGCACCTATTTACTTACAAAAGCCTTGAGTTTGTCTTTCTATAGCTGAGTAATACTCCATTTTATAACTGAGATGAGGGAAAGCACAAAGGAAAAAATAAGGGGGAAATTGTGTACAAGATAGGTTTGGTAGTTGTATTGCTGATTTCTACTGGTCTATTGAAGGGAACAATTAATGGTTAAGTTTTTTTTTTTTTCTTTTCTCCTTTTTAATTTTTGTTGACCTATTTTTCATGCTTTTATCTTGTAATTTACACAACTAATTTGAACACAACAAAATACAATATAACAACCACTGTGGAATTCTTATTCTATTTAGTGAAATTCTATATTGTTTCTAATGTGGCTTATTTTTTTTTTTTTTTAAGTTTTATTTTAGGGGAGGATCTACAGGGTGTTCAGAGTTTCGCTACTAAGTCTAACTCATAGTGAACCTGCTGTTTACAGCCTTCCAAGAGCTGAGATTACAGGCATGTGCCACCACCCTGCCACAATGTCTAGTATCAGTTGCTCTCTCAGCATGCCCTGGGGCCAGGGTCGGAGTGGCAGGCCCAGGATTGAACTCCAGGCCCTTGTGCATGCTTGCAGGCACTTTGGTTGGCTGAGCTATTTGCCCAGCCCTTCTAATGTTGGTTTTTTGCTATTTTCTATTTTCTTTAGAAAATAAAAAATAAAAAATAAAAAAGTATATGTGCATCTAGCTTCTAGTCTCTGACTTTTCTTCAGCTACTCAGATGCTTCTCAATATGGAAACTATATAGAGTTTCTTTTTTTTTTTCAAAATTGTCCTCCAGCACAGAATCCCCCATATAGATTCTCTCTCTCTCTCTCTCTCTCTCTCTCTCTCTCTCTCTCTCTCTCTCTCTCTCTCTGCAAATGCTCCTCTAGGCAAATGCTCTAACACTAAGAAATTATCCTAGTCCTTTGGACATTACACATTTGCATCATTATTTTACATTATTGTGAATTCAAACTTTTGGAAGCTATTATTGAAGAAACTTTGTTCCTCTTAGGTATACACAGGTGTTTCCATGTAGTAGAAATTTAGAAATATAGATAAAAGGGAAGATGGATAGGAATATTAATATCTCAGCTTTCACCTTCCTTTGTCTAATAGTATGATGATTCTGGGCATCTAGGAATACAGTACACTGTTTTAACCAAAATACTCAAACTTATTTTCTCTAAGCAGAATGGTATTTTAACCAAGATACATTGAAATATTTCCATAGTAAATTACTGATATTTATGTCTTTCTGAGAAACAATAGTAATAAAAGCATAATGACTGAGCCTCAGGCCTAATATCATTACATAAATGTATGAGTTATGGTAAATAGTATATAAAATTGACTATTAAAATTGGACAGTGCGGAGCCCAGCGGGATGGCTCAGTGGTCTAAATCGCCTGCTTAGGGGGCGGCTGTAGGGACTGCGGTTTGATTCCCAGGCACCACATGCTGCGCCAGCCCTGCCATCAGGGCAGGCTGAGCCGGCCATGAAAATAAATAAATAAACAAAAGTTCTGAAACAAGAAAAAAATAATAATAAAATAAAATTCTTAAAAAAAAATGGACAGTGCATGGGTTTGTAATGTAACAAATATTTCCAATGCCACTAATATGTCTATGTTATTAAATGTGCTTGTTATATACATTGGAACTCCCGCAATCTCTTTCTTGAGTTCAACTAATTTATGACAATTCAAAATAGAAGTTTATGATGAACACTTTGGTTTTATTTTTATCAGTGTAGTATAAAGGAAAACACAAAAGATATCAATTCAATGAAAGATAAGGTGAGGTTTTTGAGAAATTCTAGAGATCTTCTAAACCCTTCCCAGATATGTGCTATCTTCCAGGAATCTACACATGTCCAGGTCTCTAGAAAAGAACTTGAAAATCCTTTTAAGTATGCATGTATGGAGGCATATACATACATACATGCATACATACACACACATGTATGTATATATATATATATATATGTATATATATATATATATGTATATATATGTATATGTATACATTTGAGTCAACCACTTTCTTTTTGGCTCCTTTTTTGCTGACTTTTGTAAGGCACTTGTTCTTGCCTACTGCTATGGTGCTGGTCAGAGAGCCAAAAGGGGATTTTATTTTTCTTTTGATAATTTGTTATAATCTATCAGGCAGGAAAATTAAATAAATAAACCTAGTAAGATCTGTAATTTAGGTGATGTCAAAATAGTAATATTCTTAGAGGCAACTTTGAGGAAAGAGAGCTAGTCATGCGCATGCCAGTTTAGGCTGGAATCCGCATCTGATACTAAGTCTACGTCTACTTTTTTTTGAGACACGGCCTTGCTATGCATTTCAGGCTGGCATTGAGCTCAATTTTGTGTCCCAGGCTGGTCTTGAACTCTCACTGATCTTCCTGCCTCAGCCTCCCAAGTGCTGGGATTACTGGTATGTGTCACCATGCCCAGCTACATCTATATTTGATACCGGAATACTTTTATGAAAATATTTTGGAACCTATCATATCTACCTTCCTTAACATTTCAAAATTTTGTTTCGATAATTTTTAGGAAAGGGAAAAATAAACTATATTCATCAACTTAAACTGAAGACACAAAAAATCATGGACTCTGGATTAACTAAAATGACTTCAAATTGTATCTCTTCCCTGTGCCACCAGAGAGCAGTACTGAAACTAATAAACAGTGAGAAATATTCTCTTATCCTCCTAAGGGACATCACAAGTATCCACTTTAGAAAGGTATTATAAAAAGCAAATGAAATGTTTTCAAAGCTGACTTACAGATAATTGCTAAAAATATCAATTCAATACATAGGAATAATAGTCCTAGTAATAATTAAATTATTCACTAATTTAAAATATATTGTATAAGTCCCATAAATCACATATGGCAGAAGCTTGTATTAGGTATGAGCATTGTTCTTGAGAGAGAAAGTGTGAGGAGTTGAAATTCAATTTCTAGAAAATAATTATGTATACATATCACTAATGTTTCTTCTTAGCACCTGTTTTCTTTCTTTCTTTCTTTCTTTCTTTTCTTCTTCCTTTTTCTTTTTTTTTTTTTTTTTTTGTGTGACCAGGGCTCAAACTCACGACCTTGCACTTGCCAAGCAGGCACTTGTGCCACTGAGCTATCTCCCCAGCCCTGCACCTGGTTCTTGAATGCATCAATTTGGACTTGGCTTTCTCTGATTTTCCAAGCTACTATTCCATCTGACTTTTTCTTTTTTTAATACACAGTGTCATCTTTTGTCTGCTGTATTTTTTCTCTTCTCTTTTTTTAATAGTTATGACCTCACAACAGTTGGGGAATTAGAATGTCAATATAAGTGTCATATTTAATCAATCATACGTAAGTACAAGATTAAAAAGAACATTTCAAAAACCTCCAAAGTACCACTGGAAAACAGAAAGGAAAAAGTGTCTCTGCTTTGTGGATTCTGAAAGTATTTCAGTAAATGAGAAATATGAGAGAGGAATAAATTGGTATTGGATTAAAATAGGGAAGAAGAGGAGGAACTGAATAATTTTTTGTATAATGAGGCTTCAGTGGGCAAGGACTGAGTGTGGGGGCTGTGCAGGAGCAGGTCTGGAAGACTGGAGGATTCAGCCAGTCTTCCGTATGTCCATGGAAATCAAGAGACCCAGGATGATACAATTAGATTTCCATTTTAAAGTAACAATTCTCAGAATGTCTTGAAAAGGAAATCAAAGAAAGAGATGCAGGTGCAGAGAACGGGTAAGAGGTTGTTGAAAGAGACTAGTCCAGGACTCAAGAGGGCTTGAGTACATAGTCAATCTGATTAGCATCCCAAACTTGATTTCTCCTGAACTCATTTTGTAGTCTCAGAAGTTTACAGAGTAATATATTTTTCTCTCAGATTTACAACATTTTTCTTCATTTTCAATCTCATCTTTCTACCATTTGTACTTTCAAATCATCTCTTTCCTAAGTCCTTGCTAGGAGCAATGACTGCAGTTTATCATGTAAACCTGTTATTTAATACTATTAAACAGATTTGCACTTGTCACTACCATGAGCCGAAACTGATACGCATAAATCTTACTTGTTTACTCTTTCCTTTTCTTCCTGCAAACTCTTTTTCTTCTCTTTCAAAAATCTTTGAAACTGGTACTGCATTACTGCTACATTCACGAAAGCCCTGTGCTTGTCCAGAATTCCAGATGACACAAACGGCTTTTTATCTAACATTGAAAACTCGAATATTCAGGGCAAGTTTATGCCTACATAAAATTTCATTGGCAAATTATTTGACACTCAACTGATTAAATTAATTGAGCCTTTAATCTACATTATTTTATGCAAAATACTATGCTTCATCTCCTACTAAATCTGGCTATCTGAAAATAAGGCATTTTTGCTTTTCTCCATAAAAACCATTAATTTCGCACACATAACTAATTAGCCAATAAGGTATCATCAGATATAAATGCCAGTTTTATGAAACTTTGCAGTCTTGTAGCTTGAAATCATTTTGACACTTATTATTCCCAATAAGCTACACTCTTTGGATGTTAGGCCAAACTATAACATTTATGGTATATACGTTTCTAAGATTTCATGAAATAATATGGAGTTTGCTCATGATATGCTTTTATAAACAAAATAAAGTCATGTTGGAGTTCACATACACTGAAAGACTGTAATTTGCATTAGTTGTGGGGACTCTTGAGGTACATCCGTTTTCCCAGAGCAATTTTTAAAATTTGCTAATAATTCACAATGAGTGATTTAGACATCTGGTAAACCCTAGCTTATTTAGTTTTTTTTAAAAAAATTCTCCCCAACAGCTGTGATACTTTATTCTACTTATGTCAAAGCCGTGCAGAAATAGATGAAAATAATAGCCTCCTGGGGATTGAGGTCATGATTACAAACAGTGTAAGGTATTTGGGATTTTTCTAATTAAAAGTATTTGATTCCTTTCGCAACAGTTGCTATCCTAAAAAGAAGTCTTCCTAAGGCTATATCTTTCAGGGAAGATGGTTTTGTAAAGTTATATTTCAAGGAACATTGACAGCCACCCATTAACCTGAGATTTTCCTTAGCTATCAAATGCTTGCATTTATCTATGTATGTATGTATGTATGTATGTATGTATGTATGTATCTATCTATCTATCTATCTACCTATCTATCTATTATCTATCTATCATCTATCTATCTATCTATCTATCTATCATCTATCTATCTATGCATTTTAGGGGAGGGTCTACAGGGTGCTCAGGATCTCATTACTAGATCCAACTCATAGGGATCTGCCTGTTTACAGCCTCCCAAGAATTGGGATTACAGGCATGCACCTCTATACCCAGTCTCAACTACTGTTTCAGCATGCCTTGGTGGCAGGGCCTACACAACAGGTCCAAAGATGAAACCCTGGGCTCCTGTGCCTGCTTGCAGGCACTTTGGTCTGGTGATCTATATAGCTGGCCCTTCAAATGCTTTTAGAAAAGTGTTACAGTTAGGATTTATAAATCAGAGGTGTTGCATATCAGGTCTTTTGGTTCAAAGACGATGTACTTAAAACTTGCTGTTACTTTCAGACATGAGGAAAAACCCCAAATTATGGACCAGGAAACTGGTATTTTTACTTAATGATTTCTTAAGTTTGAGTAATATGAGTCTGTGTCATGCACCAGAAAGTCAGAGGCAACGGGCCTGGGGGAACTATGATGATGAGGATCATGCTGTGCTTTTATGATATTTCCTAATATGTTCTAAAAGGAAATGTTTATTTTTTTGTGAATTGTTTTAAGCTATTTAATTAAACTGATCGATGTTTCATCATCTTTAATAAGATTTATAATCCTGTTATTGTGCTGCTTGTACATTAAAGGGTGGTTATAAAGATTAACTCCAGTACAAATGTTAAATAAATGTTTGAAGAGGTACATAGATTTCATTAAATGTCATTAGCAATGCAACATTGTAATAGCAAAATTCAAAACTACTGGACATTTGGAATATTACAATAAATAGATGTGGCAGACAGTAAGCAATTCTGATATCTGGATGTTAAAAGGAAAAGAAAGAAAATCACTGGTGTTTCTTAAGATTTTGATGAAATTCATTTGCACAAGGTAGTGTTTCCCCAGAGCTCACATAGATGCACATTCATGAGTCAAACCAGCAACACCATATGATTTTATTTGTAAATCTAGAAGCTCTGAAGAAACTAGTAGCTCTTTGCACTAAATTAGAAAATTAGCAACTCTAAATGAAAAATGTCCAATATTTTTCTGTAAGAATATCTTCTAAATATGAATGCAGGATAGACTTATGCTGACCCACACAACAGGAATACCATTGTAATACAAATATATTTAGTAAGTTAATAAAATCCTGTCAAATTTCTGTTTCTTTTCCAAAGTTAACCCTACTTGCACCATTTGCACCATATTTGTCATTTTATTTATGGTATATAAACTATTGCTGCTTGACAAGGTATAACTCCCTTTTTTTGTTTTTTGCAGGACTGGGGATTGAACTCAGGTCCTTGTGTTTGCCAAGCAAGAGCTTATTCTACTGAGCTATCTCCCCAGCCCCAAAACTACTTTATTTTTCATAACAGCAAATGATATAATACTGTTAAACTTGAAATAGAAATGACATTAAAATAATAATAATAAGATAGAATTAGATCCAAGAGATTTATGCTTGAACATTAGGTGAAGTCTAGCAATTCTTTTTAGTTAAACTTTAAATTTATTATTTTATTATTATTATTATTATTATTATTATTATTTATATTGTATTTGAGATAGACTCTTGTCACATAGCGCAGAATGTGATTGAACTCATAGTCATTCTCCTGTCTCAGCCTACCAAATGCTGGGGTATGCACCACCAAGCCTAGTTACCAGAAAGCTTTAGAGATGAAAAGAAACTACAGTCAGTGAGAAGCAAAACATATAAATTAAAAGTAGCAGCCCTAAACTCCTTTGTAGAGCTTGCCTTGTCTGCCTAGTATTTGTGATTTATTTTACCCAAACTAATGTGTGGCTGGATTCCTCTGTAAACTGAGGTTAAGAATAGTACTAAGCACAATGGATTACTGTGCAAGCTGTATTTGTAATATATAAATTACCTTCAGTTGGCATTAGGACATAGTAAGATTTTTTTTTTTGTCTTTTTGAGACAGGGTCTCACTGTGCAGTTCAGGCTGGCCTTGAGCTCACTTTTGTAGCCCAGGCTGGTCTCGAACTCACACCGATCCTCCTGCCTCAGCCTCCCGAGTGCTGGGATTACAGGTGTGTGCCACCATGCCCGGCTTAGTAAGTTGTTAATAGATGCTCCTGAAAACCAATTATATTACAAAGTCGATCACTTATGTTGCTTGCAGTTGGAGAAGAAAATCTATGCTAAATAAGTAACATACTCAAAATATATCACTGATAAAACTAGATTATTGAGCTCATATTAATTCCAAATATGATGTACACTGGAAGTACTTCAACTATTTAAATTACAACCCTCAATGGTGTATATTTCTTTTACTTGATCTATTGTCCTTGCTACAGAAAGAACGTTACATTTTCCACAGTTTCTGCTTTGTTTATTCCATGTTTCCCCATCTCCCCTCTCATATATATATATAATAGTGTTTAGTGTTTGTCACTTTATTTATGTTATATACTATTGCTGATATATATTATTGATATTATATATAATGTAAAATATTATATTAATATATTATATAATAGATATTGTATATCAGCAATAATTATATATATTATAATATATATAATAGCATATATATACTATTGTTGATATATATAGTGTTTCGTGTTTGTCATTTTATTTATGCTATATACTATTGCTGATTATATGATATTACATCCTCTATATTTATTTATTTATTTATTTATTTATTAAATAATTTATTTTGTTATTATTATTTTTTATTTATTTCTTGTTTCAGAACCTTCATTTGTTTATCCACTCATTTTTATGGCCGGCTCAGCCCACCCTGAGGGCAGGGTTGGTGCAGCATGTGGTGCCAGGGATCGAACCGCGGTCCCTGAAGCCACCCAAGCTTTCCCAAGCAGGCGCTTTAGACCACTGAGCCATCCCGCCGGGCCCCCATCCTCTATATTTATATTTAAGCTCTAGAAAATCTCTTTCTTTAGAAATGTGTCCAGATTTGCTTATTGTTATCTAAATAATAATACTCAGGCTGATTTTCTTGTTGCTAGAATCCCTTCCCCCACTTTGCTAAATCTCGATCAAGTAGGCTTTGCACCAATAAAATGGTCAGCTTTACTATTTATGGCAACATGAAGGAAACCAGTGCTTATGATTATTGGTGAAACAAGCCATTTCTAAGGAAAGTACTATATGGTCATGCATACAGGAGGTGTCCAATACAGGTAAAAGCATAGGAGAGAAAGGGATGCTGGTTCCCAGAATCTGACACATGGGAGACATGGTAAGTGTGTTCTCATTGAGAAAGAGATGGTGATTAAGGAGACAAATGCATTCTAGAAATCAGCTATGTGGCGTAGCACCTCTGGATAACAGTATAACATAGTGCACTTAAGCCTTTGTACAGAGAATGGACTTCATGATGTGTCTCCTTCTCCCTGGATATTTGCATGGAAGACATGCATCTCAAAGTACACCCATGCTGAATGAGAAATTCCTGGAGGATGGTGGATATGCTTATGTCCTTGACTGTAGGGGTGGTGTCAGAATTTGATATATTTAATGCAGAATGGTTTTAAGATATAGAAATAAAATCTAAAAATAAAAAAAAAACACAAAAGAGAAAGTTAAACTGTGATACAAGACAAGATTCTAAATACAGGATTTGGATATTCCCTCCAAGAAAATTAAGTAGCTGTTCCTTCAAAATTACCCATTTCTTCGATAGACAGTAATAAAACTTCTAACTAAAGCACTACACTGAGAAATGTCACATACAGACACAGTATTCTCAGTTTACTGTAGAAAGGGACTCCTTGAGGTTTCACTTTATTAACTTATTTTTATGTCATTCATACACTCAGATATAATTCACAGTTTAACATTCTACCAGGTTATTTTCTTGACAATCATCAAAAATAATTGCATAACAACGTTGATGCTATATAAATATAAACTTAAGGAAACACTCTTGGATGGCAACTTAACATAACCTAATTGAAGTAAAGCGAAAAATAGCAAGGTTTATATTACAAAGATTAGTGTCAGTGATGACAATCTGTGTGTGTCATATGTAAGATAATAAAAATATTAAGCAGCTCTTGTATTTGTTTATTTAAGTGAATGTCACCTTTTATGACATGGAAAGATTTAATTTCCCCTGGTGATCAGGATCGCTGTCATCTGCAACACTACAAGCAGCGGAGTCTTTATTGGTATTTGAGCCTTATTGGAATAGCTTTCTGAACACTGAAGTCCACAAGTGGAATAGTAAACAGAACTCAAATGGTTGAAATGCTCGAACTCTAAAATTTGGTCAGGGTTGGGAGAACCCATTCACCACAACAGGTGGCATTATTTCTCCACGCAAAACACGCTGTCTTTAGGCTATTAGGAGCTGACACCACACGAAAGCAAAGGACAACATGCGACCAAATACATGCGACATATGAGCAGAGTTAAGTCTCTCACTTCCCTGGAGGCTTTCTCAGAGCTTGGACAGTAGTCAAATGCCTTATGAAGAATTGAATGAATATACTGTGTTTAGTCATACATGCATGCAACATTTCTTTCTTCTCTATTCTTTGTTTGTTTGTTTGTTTTTCTGTATTTGGAACAGGGCCTACAGGATCTCCTATAGATTGCACTCCTAGTGATTCTCCTGTTTTCCGCATCCCAAGTGCTGGGGTTATAGGCGTGTACCACTACACCTGGCTTCTCTATTTTAACAATATTCTCTCTCTCTCTCTCTCTCTCTCTCTCTCTCTCTCTCTCTCTCTCTGTTCAGGGTATCACTATTAGATTGCACTTGTAGTGATCCACCAGTTTACAGCATCCCAACAGCTGAGATCACAGGCAAGTACCACCAAGCCCAGTCTCAATTGTCCTCTCAGCATGACCCTGGGGTGGGGCCAGCACAACAGATCCGAGGATCAAACCCCTGGCCCCTGAGCCTGCTTGCAGGCACTTTAATCCACTGAGCTATTTGGCCTGCCCTACAGGTATTTTTTCTACCATAAAATATTTCATGGGTACCGGGTTTTAAGGAATACATCTAATACAACCTGATTATCTCCATCTGAGTCTTTACAGTAATGAAGCTGAGTCCCACGCTGCAAAAGAAGGAACTAGTGGAGAGATAAAAAATAATTATGTTGAGCCGGGCGTGGTGGCTCACGCCTGTAATCCCAGCACTTGGGAGGCTGAGGCAGGAGGATTGGTGCAAGTTCGAGACCAGCCTGGGCTACAAAAGTGAGCTCAAGGCCAGCCTCAACTGCATAGCGAGACCCTGTCTCAAAAAGACAAAAAAAAAAAAAATTATGTTGTAATGAGAGAATTTGAAAACAGAGGTCATGTGCTTCACAAGTGAAGAACATAATAACTGATAAGCAAATATGATATTGAAATGAATCAACCGACAGGAAGTTCAAAGTTCATAGTCCAAGACTATTATTTAAGGTCACACTGTCTGTTCCAAAACCTGAAAAGTGTCAAAATCTGGAGATAAGAGAAGGGACAGGTTGATTTGAGGTAGGCAAGTGTCTGAAGCCAGAGTGAGATGTGCAACAGAAAGAGCATTTGAGTATGATAAAAGATGAGTGAGAGGGAAAATCAGATCTTTTCTTTTGTACATCATTAATAAGGACAATTTAAGATTCAGCCTAGAAACTCCCTTTCTATATTGGATTTATTGTAATAAAACAGATTTCCTTGCTTTGCTGTCAGGCAGAATATTTTTAGCTACAGAGCGGGGAACTAACATTCTAGGGGAAACACATGCTAAGGGATAAAGAAGATCCTACACTTTGGAGGAAAAGTTAAATATAAATCTATAATTATTATTCAGGAAGTGGAATAAAATTGCCTATATGCTGAGAGATTGAGCGATAATTCTCTGTTTTTCTTGCTGCTCTTTAATCATGCTAGTTACTTTAAAACATTTTTTTCCTTATTTTTCTTCTTTTACTTTTTTCCTTTCCTCTCTTTCCTTCCCCTTCCCTTTTTTTCTTTCACTTTGCTTTCCTACCTTTTTTCTTTCTTATTGTTTATTTTGAAGTCACTGCATGTATTTTGATTTGTCTGTTTTTTTTTTTCATTGCAATGTTTATCATCATAATAACTAATCCTTTAGAAGTAATCTGAATTTCCACACATATGTTTTCAAAACTTTGTTGCAAGTGGCAAAGTCCAAATGATTCCAAATTTGGAAAGATTCCTAGATTTTGCTTCAGAAACTTTAAAAGCCAGACAGACTTTCCAGATGTGAATGAATTTATCACATTCCAACAGCCATGCACACCCGTAATGTGTGCTGTTATCCACTTTGTTTTCAGCACTCTGGACAAATGCGACAGTAGAATAACATGAACCAAATTACTAACATAAGAATGCTCCCCCATGGGGCCTTTCTTTCATTAACTAGAGAAATAGAATATGCTACTACACGTTCTTGTCACTCTGAGTGTTTAGCTCTGGTGTCGACACGTCCTCAGAAATAGAAACAAACTAGGTAATGCAGTCAACAATAGCGTATTAATTTGCTGAACTTCTTTATGTACTAGGCATTGGTATTACTCCTACATCAGGACATTATTTTAAGGGGAGAGTACAAAATAGACCAGGAAAGAAATGGATAGGGAAAATTTGTGCAGGTATGAATATGTTGATGATAGTATTAGTAGACGTAAGCGATTTACTAGCATGATTAGGATGAGTTGGATATGTGAGACTGGTTTAAATTGAGTGTTTAAGAAATATATTAAGAAATAAATTATAAACCTAATTTTATAGGTTTATAAAAGCAAAAACTATTCATATACATACCAGCCATGGAAACACAAGTACAAAAGTCCTACGGAATAACTAGTATCTTTTGCTGGAGAAGAAAAAGAGGTGGAGAAGAACTCCCGTAAGCATAGGCCAACCCCGGCAGGTGCTGGTGAATTGTTTTAGGGAGTCACTGTACTTCTATGAGCATAAAAATCCTTTGACAGGATGCAAGAAGCTAACAGAAATGATACCATATGAATTTTTAAAAGATTTTACTCAGTTTTTTTTTTTTTTTTTTGGTTTTTTTGAAACAGGGTCTCGCTGTACAGTTCAGGCTGGCCTTGAGCTCAGTTTTGTAGCCCAGGCTGGTCTTGAACTCTCACCGATCCTCCTGCCTCAGCCTCCCGACTGCTGGGATTACAGGCGTGCGTCACCACGCCCGGCTTATCTCTTTTTTTTTTTTTTTTTGTCTTTTTGAGATACTCAGTTTTTTGATGTCTCAATTCCTGAAAATATAATCTGGAAAACATCCATGACTATTAAAGAATGAAATGCTACAGAAAAATACTTTATATAAATTATACTTTTGTGATGAGAACATTATAAGTATGTAGATTAATAATGAAATCTATTATGAATAGATTATTCACATTTTAAAATAATTAAAACCATTGTGTTAAAAATCAATGGTGTGTCAGACTTAAATTGATAGCATAAACATTTTTCATTGAGGAAAATGATTATTATACATTAGTTATGTCATATTTCATGATTTTTTGTACATAAGCAGAAGAGCATGTACTAAAATTTATTACCAAGTATGCCATTCTACATACTACTCAATGTGCTTTGGATGCACTAATTAATTTTTCTAATGGATTCTTTTTGAAGGGAAGCATGGTTAGGTGAGGCTTTCATTGTTAACTGATTTTTTAGGGTGGAAATATGATCAGCTGGGTTAGGGCACTAGAAATTTATTGCTTAAAGTACAGTAGCCACAAAAATTGAGAAACTGTCCAACTATCTGTTCTTTTACACTACGGAATAAATGAGAAAAGAACTGATTTTAGGACAACAGCAGTTCTTTCATAGGGTTAGTTCCACAAAGAACGATTTTGAGCTGGTACATAATGACAAAGTCACTGTATCATGTAGTTGGTAACCCAAATACAGATGCAAACTAAGACCATGACTAGAACAAAAACTAACAAAAAGGAAAGACATGATGATATATAACTGGAAAAAAATTATCTATGTGATATTATTTGAGTTTTAAACAAAGATACATATATATCCATTTATGATGCTCGACTTATTAGATAATACATTTCTTTTTAAAATTTTTAACGAAAATAAAGATTTGTAAAGAATAGAAATGGTATGTTGTATGATTTTTGGTCCGGTGCCGAAAGAAATGATAAGACCCGATGAATGTAGCTTCAGAGGGCTCACCCAGATTTATCTTTCTCAGTGAGCCCAGAACCTCAGAAGGTTCTTCTTTTTATTTAGCATTAAAAAAAAAAAAAATGGCTAAGGAGTATACATCACTCCTTTAATACATACAGCACATTCCAGACACAGAGCTCACACAAATACTAAAAGATCATACTTTAAGCAGGAGAGGAGGCAACCACTGGTGTCACGTAGCAGATAAACAAAGAATGGCGCCCATGGGAAGAGCCGCCATGCGCAACCTTGACCCCCAGCTTTCCGGGAATCTCAGGCATCAGAAGGCAGCCTTTCCTGGACTCTGTCTATAATTCAAGGACAGGTCACTCGCAGGAGGAGCTGCCACCCGAGGCTTTAGGCCTCAGATTTCCAAGACTCCCAAGCAACAGAAGGCAGGCCTCCCTGGGTTCTATCTGTAACGCACCACTTCTCGGGACACCAACTGGTCTTCAATCTTATCACTTTATCACTAAAGTAATGGTACATAATGTCACTAAACAAGATGATGGGAATTTAACAAAGGTGGTTATATTGCATATTGTTTTCCTTAAATTAGTTATTCAGATTACCTAATATAAGAATGCAAAACTGATCAAAATATTAAGAAGAAAATAATCCATAATAGTTGCTCTCAACAAGCCAGTTGCAATCAGCAGTACAATCATCCAAGCTATCCTGATTATAGACATACATATCTATGTTTTTTCCACTGCTTCTTTCTTTTCTCCCTTCCCTCATCCCACTTGTGCTTCCCTTTAAGCAGTTCCTTTTAATTTCATAGAATCTATTGTACTTTTCATTATACTTTCAGGGTTAAGTTTGTATTCACCCTAAGCATAATCACATTTTGTACTATTTCTTTCAATAAAATTATTTCATGGGAACTAAGGGAGGAAAAGATGTGGGAAAGTATTCTCATAAGACAAATAACAAACATGGGCAAAAGGACACAGAGTGTATGCAATCTTACACACTTCAAAAGAGATCTTGCACTAACTCTTAAAGTTAATACTGTAGCAAGTGTATCATGTTGCTTTCAACATAGAGAAATAATTAAACTAAGGGCACTTCTTGTGGATAAATAGCTTCTAGGAAAGAGAAGTATGAAATTATGGAAGCTAGCACCTGGAACAGTGCTTTCTACTTTTCTAGTTCCTAAGAAAAAAAATTAATGAAAACAATAGAAGAAACAGGTCATATATTGGTCAGAATCCTTCACTTAAAGTATAAAGAATGCCAGCTCCTTATCAATAATTTTGCATGGTGGAATGAGTGGCACATGAGCCAAGAACAAGTCGGTAGTAAAGGAACAGGTAGCAGGATGGATTTTCCATCTTTGAACATAATGCCAGAAAAAAATGCCTCCCCTTCATCAGATATGAGAGCTTCCATGACAGGAGGCATATATTTAATGGTCAAAAACTTAAGGTTAAGGAAGAGGTGGTATGAGGTAAGCCAATGTTGTGAACCCGTGGAAAGGGAACTCTAGGTAAAGAGAAAATGGAGCTTTCAATTCTATCTTTTTGATTATTCTGAGCTTCCACTTCCCTTTCTTGTAGTACACATTAAGTTCAAAGCCACTGTGAGATTCACTGATAGAGACAGTGGTGAGACCTCATATATTATGTAAATTTCTCTTTGATTAATATTTTACTTTACTATATTTGTGATACTGACCTAACACTGATATAGAATTGAATTGTCTATTTTATTCAAATTTGTCTGGTTTTTGCCTAATGTCTCTTTTCTTGGAGCCCATCCAGGTTACCATATTGTATGTAGGCATCATGTCACATCAAGCTCCTCTTGGCTGCAAAGCTTACCCAGACTTTCCCTGTTTTTAATGATATTGACAGTTGAGAAAAATGCTTCAGGCATTTCATCATCTGTCCCTGCTCTGAGATTTTTCAGGTATTTGTTTCGTGATTAATCCAGGGATCTATACTTAGAAGTAAATGTCATTGCATTTTATCAGATCATGTCAAGGCTGTACACTGCAACTTGTGAATGTCTTGACTGAAGCAATATTTACCAGGCTTTGCCAATGTGAAGTTATTCTTTCCTTTGCTTTTGTGCTGAACTCTCTGGAAGGAAATTACTACACAGAACCTACATTTATAGATTGAGTTTTACTTTTCACCTGACAGAGAAGCCACACAAATTATTTGAAATCTGCATGAGAGATTTGTCTATCCCTACTTATTGAGCCAGCCATTTATGTATACCTGTAAGCACTGAGGAAAATACAAACCTGAGTTAATTTAAAAATATTTAGCTTTACTGCTCACATTCTTGCAGCTCTGACTTCAGTCCCTTTCAGTTAGTCATTTTAACGTTTCTTTAATTGTGTGTGCGTGTTTCTGTGTGTGTGTGTGTGTGTGTGTGTGTGTGTGTGAACTTTTGGCGCTTTTTTGGACCTTACAAGAACCTCTAAAATAATATTAGTAATTACTACCCCCTTGTAAATTCACGGTTTCTCTAAGGACTACAGGCTTCCATTTAAACAGATACTTCCATTAGTCGGTATTTTCTGGAGAATGCTCTGAATCTTTTCAGGCATGTACTGAACACGTTAGGTTGCAAGGTAAAGTGAAAAGATTGCCTTCTCATGGATATTTGCTAGCTTCAATGCATATTATAAAGTAATTTGAATCTTAGCATAAACCAACCAAGAGAATCATTCTAAAGTTTCAGTGATAGCAAACACCTGGCCCTGGTATGCATGCCATAAGCTTGCCCCCACTGTCGTAAACCCTCAGGCCACACAGAATTTGATTAAATGATTCATGTAATGCTAAAGGAATCTTTTATTATTATTAGTTTCTTGTTTCAGAAGTTTGTTTATTTACTTATTTTTGTGGTCGGCTCAGTCTGCCATGAGGGCAGGGCTGGTGCAGCATGTGGTGCTGGCGATCGAATCGCGGTCCCTGCAGCCACCTAAGCTTTCCTAAGCAGGCGCTTTAGACCACTGAGCCATCCTGCCAGGCCCTGCTAAAGGAATCTTTATAGGACTGATACAAAGAGTTCTAACCTGAGTTTTGTCATTTGCGTTTATTTTTCCAACTTTTGTGTATATGAGCGTGAGAAGTCTCTCCTTACTACCAAATTTTCCATTAGACAGTTCATTTGCTTTTTACCCACACAATTAATTAAAGGTTGCTTTTTGCATTTTTTTATGGTCATCTCAGAGTGCTCTGGGGGTGGGGCTTACACAGCATGTGGTGTGGGGGATAGATCAGCATTCTCTGCGGTTGCCTAAGGTTGCCTAAGCTTGCCTAAGCAGACACTTTATACCACTGAGCTGTCTCGCTGGCCCCTTTTCATTCATCTTTACAGGTATCCAGACTCTAGCATCTTTGAAATACTAGATAAAACCCATCACAATTAGTTTTTTATAGGATTGAAGTTCTGTTTGGTGCCAGGCATTCAATGAGAAACTGGATTTGAGGGAATGCGAGGATGTAAGTCAACTTTTTCTCAAAACAAGGGTACAGAGCAACACTCCGGGGCCATTGAGAAGGAGACTTCTGTTCCTCCCAATCTTAAAAATTATAGCCTTAGCAGAGTAGTTTTGAAACTTTGAGGGTGGTGTGCTGCCTTCAAGCTCTGCATTAAGTAACAGCTCATTAACCAGTCATTCTGGTCTTCATCCCCTAAGCCAAACAAAATTCTTTTGCCTGGTTCCACATTATTGTGCTTGTACTTATCTTGGAACAATAACATTTTTTTAATAAGAATGAATTTTGAGAGGTTTTTATTCTATAGCTGCCTGAGTATGATGAAAGCTTTATGCCTTGTATTTATGCCATTTTAACTAAATTACAAATAGCAACTTTTCAACAAAGAACTGTTGAATGCATGGATAAGAACATTAGTGATTGTTAAAGTCTTATTTTGAAGCCATGTGGTTCAATTATAAGGCTCTGCCCCACACACAGATTTAAGGTATTTTATAGAAATTTACTTACATCAATTGAAGCTGATTACGGAACATTACAGAAGCTGATAACAAAAACACACAGCTGGACCAAGGTCAAACCGAAAATGCTGGACAAGCAGCTAAGCCCAAGGCTTGCATTTCAGGGTTCGAATATTTCCTTGCATGATAAGATCATGTACTGAGGTCTAGCTGCTGGGTTAATCTGTTTTGTGTGGCTGTAACCAAGGGTTTGTGATGAGTTGTTGCTTGATTGGCTTAGGATAAACACAGGGGATTCATACAAAACCTTTCTGGGTAGGCAAAGAAGCATGACTTTTGGGTCCATATCTGGCCCCTCCTCTCTTCTTTTGTTGCACTCATCGTGACTTCTGCTGTCATGAAGCCACCAACTAAGCAGGATTTTCTCTGCCAAGCCCCATGATTTTCTGCCTTAGAGCCAGCTGATGGTGTACTGAGTGCCATGCGACAGTGGGTCAAGTTGAAACTCTTCCTTGTGCAGATGAGGAAGCTGAGGTGCTATATCCCAATGACAGAAAAGCTGGCTGACACAGAGACAGACTGGGTAACTTATAAGGAAAAGATATTTGTTGGCCCACGGTTCTCAAGGTTACAAGATCCAAGATGGAGGGACTGGTAACTACCCAGACAATTTTTGTTGTCCCATTTTATTGATCATAGGGTGGTACTGAGCTCACTGATTCATAATAGCGCCAGTACTACCTGGGAGTGTCAAGCCCTGGAGACCTCCTTATCTCTTAAAGGTTCTGCCTCTCCCTTACACTAGCAATTTGTTTCAGTGAAAATTATTCAAGCTATAGCAATTCCATCCACATTTATCTGAGCAATAAGCACCCTACCTTCAATATTCACAAAGATAATTCCCAAACAAAGTCTGAGAAACTTTTAAAAGCTATGCTAGACAACATCTAAGGCAAAGTGAATACTTGAAGATATATATATATATATACATATATATATATATATATATATATATATATATATATATTTTTTTTTTTTTTGACAGAAGTCTCAACTTTTTTTTTCTACTTCAGGGACATAAACGTTGTCCTGTTGACTGAGTTTGATCTCACCCATTCCAGGAGATTGTTTACAGTGTTAAGTAGCAAATATGTGGGAGGCTAGAAGCATCATTTCAATTATACTATTTATAAGGACCCTCTGCTGATTCCCTAAATATAGGTTGCTGCAAAATTTTCAAAGTTGAACATTCAAGACCAGCAGGAAGCTTTCAATCACAGAATAAAAGATCATTTATCATTCAATTGTAACAGATTTTAGCTTTTAATATGGTAGGCAGGGCAGTGAATTGGCTATGGAGTCAGAGGACTAAGTTTAAAATTCTTAGTAGCTAATTCAGTAGTTACATAAAATTAAAAGCTACTGCTTAAGTCTTTGCTGTTCTGTATGTCAGAATGAGACAATAATTCTGTATCACTGAGTTGTCCCAGATGAGCTGCTTCATTGTGTTAGCTTGCCACCCTTGTAAACCTTCCCAGCCTTCTTTTGTCATGTTTATTCTCCATGGGTTTATTCTTGACTTCCTTTTATTAAAGTTCTTTACACATAAGTAAGTTTACCTGTATAACTTTTTCCTATTAATATACGTGGCAATATAAATGGGGCCAGATAATAAAGATAAATTTTAATTACAAATATTCTATTTTGAAAGAAAAAAAGTACAAGATAAATTAAAATTAATTTCATTTTGTACATGGAAGACTGTATGTTTAGCTCAATGGATTAAAGCTCCTGCAAGCAGCTACAGGGGATAGGTGGTCTATTCCCCAGCCTTCCCCAGGGCATGCTGAGAGGGCAGTTGAGACTGGACATGATGGTGTGCAAATGTAATCCCAGCTCTTGGGAGGCTGTAAACAGGTGAATCAGTATGAGTTTTATCTAGTAGTAGACCCTGTGCACCTTGTAGACCCTTCCCTACAATACAGAAAAAAAAAATTAAAAAACCAATTTAAAAAACTAAATAGAAATGGGTCTGGTTGACGTGTAACTGAGGGAAGGAAGAGAAAAAGGTACCAAAAAAGAGGGGTGTGAGAGTCCATGAGTCCATGTGAAACTTCCTGGGACTGCTACTGCCACTTTAGTGAAGTTAGACCATACTTCTACAGCCAGTGAGACACGAGGACCTTATTTTCAAGTGTTTGTTAACAAAGTAATCAGCAAATTGTATCAATAGCCTTTAATTTTCTCAAGTAGTACTTTGAAGACGTCTGTGGTTTACCTTACAGATGTGCTCTTAAGTGCTTAGAAACCGTAGCGGTATTTTGTTTAAGTCTTCATAGTTCAAATTTGAGGTGTTGTAGAGATAGGACTCAACTAATCCAACCTAGTGTAAAAAAAGACTTTCTTTGTTGCTTACAGCAACACTATTGATATTTTTGTTTTCATTTTATGTAGTTGGTACAGGGTCCCCCTATGCAGCTCAGGCTCATAATGATCCTTCTGTTTTCAGCCTCCATAGCACTGGGATTACAGGCCTGAGCCACCAGACTGGGTTGTTGGCTCAGCAAGCCCCTTGGTAGGGCTGATCAGGGATCTGGGATTGAACCCTGGTTGCTGCACTTGCCAAAGCAAGTGCTTAGTCTGCTGAGCTATCTCGCTACCCTGGTTTTTTGTTTTTAATGGTTAGTACAGGGTTTACAGGGTCTTACTACACAGATCAGACTCATACTGATCCTCCTGTTTTTACCCTCTCAAGCACTGGGATTACAGGTGCTCAGCACCACACCCAGTCTCATTGGCTGTGTGCCCCAAGGATGGGGCTGGCATGACACACCAGAGATTGAGCCCAGCACCTTGTGCTCTCCCTAAGCAGGTGCTTTAGTCCACTGAGCTATCTAGCCATCACTCAGTCTGATATTTTAGCCCAGATAATTTTCTATTCTATTACTTTCTGCATTGCAGAAAGTTCTCAACACTCTGGACTCTAGGTATATGCTAATCCCAATTCCTTCACTCATGCAGTTTGAAAATAGTAAATGACTGTGTGATTTGTGGACGGTCCCCAGATTAAGATGGCTTTAAGTTGAGAAGCCGAGATCTACTATTTGTTTTTCTTAAAACACAGTAAACCAGGTATATATCACTCACGCCATTGACCTGCAAGAACCTCAAATGTTGCACAGCCCTGACTGGATTTGCCTTCTTCTCTGCTCCCTACAGCTCTTCTCATCCTTTCACTTCTGATCTCCTAGTAGCACAATTTCCCATCCATCACTTCAGGCAAACATTTGAGATTCTTCCATGACTACATTTTACAACTTTGTGTCGGTTTAGCTACGCTGGACAACACCAAATGCAAATCTTTTAAATAATCTCATTTCCTAACTCTGTCTATTTCTTGCTAAGTAGATATTTAACATGCTATCATTAAAGTGAATTATATTCATTTATCCTCTATATATGCATAATGAATAAATAAAATCATAACAAAGTTTATGAGATAAAAGTAGCACATAAGTTAGATATGCCAAATGTGTAAATAAGTTGCCACAATGCCAAAATTATAATTTCCTTTCCTAATCTCATTTGTCATTCTTTACCCCTTGTATTCAACATCCTACCTCACACAGTGAACGATTTCACTAAAACCTATTTAAGGCATCTGTAAGTGCAAATACTACTGAAAATACATGGGTCAGCTTCTAAGACAGGCAGATTTGAGTTCTTCGGCGATTTCACAAGGTTGCTCCCTTTTGATCTTCATGATATAAAAATGTATTACCTTTATGATTTTTGAAAAATGGGACCGCTTTTCGATGCAATTGCTATTGAATCTTAATTACTATCTCTTAGAGGGCTTTTAAGAATAGTAACAGTAAGTTCTTAAAAGCTCTCTAAGACATGATTATGTTTTAAGGCCTCCAACACGATGAGTGGTTGAAACTCTTTTCATGGTTGTTGGCTTCTATGAGGAGTGAATCCGACCCCTCTTGTTCAATCGTTCTTCCTATGTGATGTCTTTCCCCACACTGGGACACAGTTAGAAGACCCTCACAGACACAGCTCCTCTGTCTTGACCTCCACACTACAGAACTCTGCATAAAATAAATTCACATGCTTTATAATGTATCCAGTCTGTGATATTTTGTCAAAGCAGCAGAAAATGGAATAAGATAATCGTTCAATATCACAAAATTAAAATTCAGCAATCAGTGTAGATGATTTATATTAAAATGAGATAGAAAGATTATAGATAGATCATTATTTAAACAGTGATGTCACATCCTATATGTTTTCCTAAATGAAACTTCTATGTTTTCTTTTCAATGCAACCATTTTGTTTATTTTTTCTGGGTTGAAATGAAACTAACATTACTGTCCTTTGGAAATTAGAAACTAAAGCTCATCAAGCTCATCACAGATGGTGAATATCTTTGCCTTTGCAGTTATCTAACTAAATTCAAACAAGTCCATATTTAATTCGTTTCTTCTGGAAAATTTTCAATCAAACCTTGGAAAATCAACTTTATCAAATGTGCATGGCCCTGATGCCATGGTATTTGGAGATGGAAGTAAAATGAACTGTGACCTTGAAATATGAGGAATGTGTCATTCTGTCTCCACTATGGGACATAGAACCTTCCTTTTCATAGAACAGGTGGCAAAACAATTACAGATGTGCAGCTGCTTTATGCCATCAAATTCTCCATGGAAAAGCTGGAGGTGATTGTTATGTAAAAAATGTATTTTATCTATCTAGAATATATTTAATAAAACTGTGAGGTATGTAAATTTGCCAGACAGAAATAGAAGCATTTCAAAATTCGACTATAGTTTTCTTTATATTAAGAAATTACACTTATTAGTGTAAATCATCTAAATCATAAATTAGCATAATAGAAATATCTCTGCAATAAAAAAGCTGTCATTCTATTACAACATAGCTTTATATCTATGAAACTTTATTAGCAATGAATATCAAATAGGCCAAGAGATGTAAAATATTACCTAGTGTGGCACTGTGGAATTGGAACTTTACCCCATGAATATGCAACTCCATTTTCACACATAAAAGTAGCTCTATAAATATATGTCCAATAACACCAATATGGAGGGTATTGTATTATTTTGGTAGCTTACTTTATAGGAATATACCTGCAATTATAGTACTTCCAAAATGTACTAAAGCGATTTGACTCAATGAGTGATTGGTGTTATAAAAAAGTATACTTACCTATAACTAATATTAGTCCAAGACTCCCATCCCTGTAGAGATGCTATAAGCCAATGGATAACACTGTCTCCCTCCAACCCCAATATCCAGGGTTTTCCATCTAACAGACAGAAGCTGATTCTATCTGATTTCTACTACCAGTTTGTGCACATTATTCTCTTGGTGTAATAGGGGATTAAGCAGAGGAAACACTACAGAAACATTGTCTGGACCCAAAATTCAGCATGAACACCAGCAATGGGATTGAATGAAGCAAGTGTGCCTCTTTCTTTCATGTAAAATAAACATAACTGCAGGGCAGTGGGTAATAAGAACTAAGATGGAACAGGAGTGTACCCCAAACTGAGTAGAACAGAAAAGACATTGAATATTAGTTGTTCTTGTTACAATTGCCAAATGACGGAAACATTAAATGGAACTTAAACTTAGATGTCATTTCTTCTTATCTCATAGAATTCACAGAGAGTTAATTTAAATAGGGTTTTTGTTCCTTTCAATTTTCTAAGGAAAAAAAAA
>PVJA010018435.1:0-39996 GCA_004027025.1 Myocastor coypus | reverse complement strand
GAGTAACAACCATTGCTTGACCAGTTTGCTTTCTGTGAAAGCCTGAGAGAATGTTTTCTCTCTAGGTGACTCTCCTTAAGCACACTGTACATTGTTGATCACTTTCCTCTGTGGCCCCATAATCTTGCACAGAATATTTGAGATATAACAGTACAAGTTCTCTTATGTCCTAAATCTTCACTGACCTTGAGGGGCTAGGGCCAAAATACTGGTAGCCATTCTTTTTCTCTAATATTTTGGTCTGCAAACTTAAGTTATCACCTCTCAAGAAGAGAAGCTTAATGACATTATTCCTTATAACATAGGCACTTGAACTTACATCACTATCTTTCTGAATATTGAATGCCTTAAACATAATGTGAAACATTTTCCATCAATCATTGATATTCTAAACTTTAAATCCCTATAGATTTAAAAAAATTAATTGCACATTTTTTACACAGAAATGTAGGAATTTAAGCATTTTCAAAATTGTAGCAGTACACTCCTGTGGCATTTTTTCCTTGCCTCTTATTCTTTTTTTTCGCTTTTTTAAAAAACATTTACTTGAGAGTGAGAATAGCAATAATTGATATAACATTAGAAGCACTACACCTTTAGGAAACCAGAATGATAGGTATTCCTAGCATGGTTTAAGGAGTGTGCCATGTACCCTGTTTTCATTTTTTAAAAAGTTACTTATTTATTTTAAAGATAAAAATTTAAAATAACTATAACAATAAAATGTTTGTTTTTGCCGTGCTACTGAAACTCTTTGACAGCCTCGCCAGAACCAGCCCCTCATGGGAGGCCCAGTGAGCACTGGTGAGGCTGCTTCTAATTAGATTACCCTGTGGACTCTACTCTTCCTCCTTCTTTTAATATTCTGTAATCCTTAGTTTGTGCTACTCAAGGCCCCTGTGATTCTCCTATTTATCATATTTCCCCATTCTCTCTCTCTCCTCTCTCTCTCTCTCTCTCTCTCTCTCTCTCTCTCTCTCTCTCTCTCTCTCTCTCTCTCTTTCTTTTTCTCTCGTTTAAATGTTTTTGAGTGTTGTAGGGTCTGACTGCTGAGCTTGCACTTGTGGTGATCTTCCTGTTTTCAGCCTCCTCGCCACTGGGATTATAGGTAATCGCTACCACGCCTGGTCTCTGGGGGTGGGGCTGGAGTGGCATGTGGTGCTAAGATCAAACTGTGGTCCTCAGCTTGCCTACACTTGCCTAAGCAGGCACCTTAGTCTTTTATCTCGCCAGCCCCTCTTCTTCCCTTCTTGTCCTCTGCCCTGCCCAGCTTCTTTGGATCCATCCTGCATCCAGGGTGCTGCTCCAAGGCTGCCTTCAGTATCACATCACATCACATCGTCTGTCTCCTGGATGCCTTTGGCTGTAGGGCATCCGGCACTTGACTGTGCTCAGGCCCGTATCTGCAGCCCAGAACTGTCCTCTGAGTCTTAGCACCAGCTGCCCCCCTCTTTCTGTCTTTTAAGGAAGGCTCTACAGGGTGTTCAGGGTCTCACTACTACACTGGCTCATAGTGATCTGCCTACTTAGAGCCTCCCAAGAGCCGGGATGACAGGCATGTGCCAACGTGCCCAATCTCAATTACCCCCTCAGCATGCCCTGGGGCATGGCCAGCGTGGTGGGCCCCCAGGATCAAACTCCTGGCCCCTGTGCCTACTTGCAGGCACTTTATCTGCTGAGCTATTTGGGTGGCCCTAGGACCAGGCCTTTTGGATGTCCAGGGGTCTGGAGACTTTTTTTTTCCTACCTTTAGGATAGAGGCATTCTTCCTCTGGGGCTGAGCTGGAAACATGGAGGCTCGTTCAGCTTCTTGGCTTCTTTCCTCCCATAGATCATTTCAGCTACGCACTAGGTGATTTTCCCTCCTCCATCTCACTGAAAAGCTCTACTCCTTGCCTACATTGTTGTTCCTCTGCCTCACACCATAGCCCTCAGCTGTACCACGGCAGCAGCTGGGGTGCACCCCACCCCAGACTTGCTCCTTTCAAATCCACTCACCATTTGGTTTCCAGAGTGATATTTCTAAATGTGAAATTGGCCTGGGCATTTTCCTACCTGCCATGTTCTGATGGCTACTATTGCCTGTCACGTTGCCCACCATGCACATAGTATGTGGTGGCCTTCCTGGTCCCTACCTTTGTTCCTGCACCCTCACCGTCCTGCCTCACAGTCGTCTCTTAACTGCTTGCACCTCTCCCAGTCCAGCATGGCATTCTTCATTTTTAGAAAGTTGATGTCTAGGTCTGAGCTATTATGTCTAGGAGATCCAAGAATAGCAATCACTTCCCTGCCCAGTGGAGCTTAAGAGGAGATGGATACCCAGGAAATCATGGCCGTTGTGACACCAGACCATTTATCTACTGTTGACTGTGCTCGGGACTCCAGTCTAGTAGAGACTAAGAGACTGAGACATAGGGCAAGTTCCATAATCAACCTGCACTTCAGTTTTCCTATTTATAAAACGGGGATAATCATTATACTTACTGTATGAAGATTTGTAAGATTTCACAAGAATTAATTGATGAAAAACACTTAGTACTAGCTGGCATATGGCAGCTCTTAGTAAGCATTAGGTAAAACACTATAACCACATTACATCTCATTACTATAGTTAAGAACCCCACAGTGGGCTTCCGGTTTTGTTTTCTGATTCACTTTCATTTGGAACCACAGCAAGAACTTGGATGTGTGTTTCCAGTGAACTGTGCTGGTGCAGCTCTCTATATTTTTCTCCTAGCTCTTGGCTGGATTCTGGCCTGACATCTCTGAATAAATAACTTCCCTTTTGAGATCTTATGCCATTTACTATTTTGCAAGTATCTGATTTAGAAACCAAGTTTTATGATTTAGTTTGCCTAGATAGCATTTAATCTTTGGAGTTGATATTTAAGCCCAGATACTTGAATATATTCAGAGAGTCACAGATGTGCTTTATTTGTCACCAGATCTCCAAGTTGGAGAACAGTGTCAGCTCTGAGATGCTTTAGAGATGAAATTTCAGGACTGAGGTGTCAGTAACAGACTCTATGTTTGCGCAGTGCTTAGAGCCCCTTCAGCCCTTTCCAGAGCTGACTTTGACCCTGGGGTATCAGAGCCCTGCAACACCCCTGCAGGACATAGCTGCAACCCTCAGTGACTCAGTTGCCTCAGTGAGAAACAGCACCCCAGTAGGAGCCAGGGACTGTTGACCTCTTGGATAGGCAGTTAGGGGAGCAGGGAGCAGAAGTACGACAGGCGAAGGCATTTTATCATTCCACACCCAGCACCGTGAAGGGGCTGCTGAGGGGAGTTCGAATGCCTCAGAGCAATGCACACTGCTAACTTCAGAGATGCTGTGGGAAGCCTTCCAGGAAGAGGGCTGGCCAGTGTGGAGCGTCTCTTCCCTCAACTGAAGATTCTTGGAGAAATCAGTAGCTCAGAGACCGATTTTCCATTCGGCCTTACTTGTATCTCTTTCCTGCCTACATGTTCACTTGTTGGCCATTTTCTTCCCCATGAGCCATTCTGCAAGGCCTGGGCATGGGAATACAAGGTGCTGAGGCTCGTACGAGGCAGTCTGTCTGCTTTTCTGTAAGGAGGCAGAATTGGCTCTTGAGTTTGAAGTTCAGTTTGCGAGGTCATCTCCTACTTTGATCGCTCTTCTTTCCTGCTTCTGGTGTGCACTGACCGCTCCATGCTGGCAGTGTAATAGTTTCAGTTTTTCCTTTTTATTTCTATGTAAATTCCAGAATTCTAAAAATAATTACATAGTATTTTCTTATGTAGAGATGAAAGTGTTTAAAATGGCTTAGTTTTTGCTCTAGCTTTACAATAGTAATATATTGGAATTTTGTACCTTTTGTGCTCTGCTCACTTGATAGATGAGAACCCCAGTCTAATTTCATCTTTGTTCCAGGTCTTTCTGTGTAGTAAACCATTATGACCAGACCACCGTGTTCTCTTACATGAAGGACTGATGTAGAAGCCCAGAGCATTGTTCATCCCACATATCTTGGTTACTTTTCTTGGTGCTGGGACAAAGTCACTGCTAGCCACAAGTTAAACGAGCCAAGATTTATTTCAGCTCCCAGCTGTACAGGATTCAGTCCATAGTCGTCTGGCTCAAAGGCAGAGTGCTGCGACAGAGGACCATTGCAAGGGAGAAACAGCACACGGTGGGCAGCAGAAGCAGCAAGCAGGAGAGATGGCAGAGCAGCTTCTTTTCTGACTGCATTCATCCTGGCTGCTTGACTTTTGGGTGGTGCCACCCACACCCTGGGTGGGACACCCTTAATCCCAGTGCCACACCGTAATCCCATCATCACACACCCTAGTCTCTCTACCTTTGAAATGACCAGTCTGTGACCAGACAACACTTTGGAGGTTGATGCAAACCATAACACCAAGTATGGCCTGGATGTAGTTATCCAAGGGGAATGTCTCAAAGCCGGCCATGACACTGGGTTAGCCACCTTGCATTTTTCTGTTAGAGAATAACCCTCTTGAGGGTGATGCCATTTCCTTTATGGGCCGGGCTGGCTCCCTTCCCTGTGCCAGGGTGGTTGGTAAGGATAGGTGGGGCAGATTCTGGAGAGGTCCTCAGAAAGACTGCGGGAAGCTCAGTAAGCACTTGGGCAGTGGAAGAGGAAAAAAAGCCGAGGACAACTTTGCCAGTCTTTCTTATAACAGTTAGCTGATTTTGCAGAAAGAAAGCAGTCTGAAGGTGTATGTTGATGTGAGGTGCCTCTGGGACATCTCTGTCAAGATACCTGGAAGGCATTCATAGCTGTGCTTCACCAGAGAGGTTATGCTGGATAGACAGATCCCACAGCCAAACTGCAAAAACAGTAGAGCAGATTGCACAGTAAATGTTGGCACCATGCTATATGAGCATTTCAGTTCTGTACTCGTATTTTGGGGGGACAAGAGCATTTCTCATTTAATTTCAAAATGTTTGAAGTTTCTAAGAGTATGGCTGTGTATTTACAACTTTATCAGTTTCTTAAAAATATGGTATAATTTAAGTTACAGAGCTGTAGTAAACAAAAAAGTCCTCAAAAACAGTAACTGGGACTCGGGCACAGCAGAACTGGCCCAAGGATAGCACCTTAGAAAGTTGGCCTTGACCGTCAGGCCTGGGAAGCACATTTAGGCAATCAGCTCAAAAGGCCCAGAGCACTGTCGGGAGAATTTAGTGACAGCAGCCTCTCTCTGTTGTGGGGGCGGGGGATGACAGTGAACTGGGTTCAGAGAGGTGATGTGAAAGAGAGCGCTGTTTGCTAGGAGATCTCAGACCCTGACGAGGAAGGTGAATGAGTGCGGGTCATGGGTAGAAAATGCTCTTCACAAAGGCAGGATGGGCAGTCACCCATGGAAAAGGAGACGGAGAAGGAGAAGGAAAAGGTCTTCCTTCTCATTTCCTCCTCTCTTCTTCTCCTATACCTTTTTCATCCATTTCTGCCTCTGCCTCTGCTTCTCTCTGTACCTTTCCCGGTGAGAAGGCTGAAGCACATGGTATGCTTGTAAAGAGGAAAGAGAATGGGGACCGTTGCCGAAGAACCAGGACATCTACCCTATTTGTTGCCTCGCTTCGTCTTCAGACACCACGATGGCTGGTTTCGATCTTTTGCATCATGAAAGGATGGATGAGTTGGACAGAGGGTTTAGGAGGTCGTAGCAGACAGGCAGTGTGATGCATTGGACCTCAGACACGCAGCCGCTGTGGTAAAATAACTGATATAAACAGTGACACATGCTGTGCTTGACATCGTCTATCAACTTATATCAGTTACTCACTGCAGCCTTCTGAGGAATCTTTCACACCTTTCCTGATGAGGTCAGTGTGTAGTGACATTCCACAGTGTCTCTGAAGCCCAGTGTTGGCCAGGGCCAGTGCTGAGGTTGGGCTTGCTCTGTCTGATTACTGTGCCTCCCTGAATATTGGGCTGCCATGAGCTTGCTCTGTGCAGGTCTTGTGTTCCTGTGGGGCACAGAACCTGTTGTTTCTAGATGGATCTATGGACAAATTGGGGTTTCCAGTAGCACTCTGTTAAAATACCATAGGAGTACATTAGTATCCGCCTGCCCAGGCATTGAGCATGGGATGTAGTATCCACTGCCCAGTGCAAGGTGAGGTCTCTCCAGCCTCCCAGTGCAAGAGGCTCTACTGAGCATCCCTTCCTTTCCTCTCATTACTCATCTGAATCAGTGCATCACAGGACAGGGCTGAGGGCCCGTTCCTGTCTTTATCCTGGAAGCACCTCACTTTGCCCAAGGGTTTCGGGTAGATTTAGCAGAGTTGGCTATTTCAGTGCCCAGTGCTGAACATGCAAGAGTTTCAGGTAAATGCTGTGGAGGAAGCCATTTAGCTGAGGGAGACTATCAGGGCGTTGGTTATATTGTGAACTGTTTTAATAGCATTCCCTTTAAAAAAAGTGACAGATTGAGGGCTGGAGAGATAGCTCCATGGCAAAAGTGCCTGCCTGGCAAGTGCAAGGTCATGAGTTCAAATCCCAGTCCTGTGAAAGAACGAAAGAGAGAGAGAGAGAGAGAGAGAGAGAGAGAGAGAGAGAGAGAGAGAGAGAGAATCACATTGCGTATTTTTTTCTTATTTTTCATTTGTATGCATTTTCTATACATAATGATCACATTCATCCTCACAGTTTGTACCTATATATCTTAAATTCTTTTTTGATTTTTTATTCATTTTAATGAGAAAAAAAAGAGAAACTATCAATGAAGCAGTTTCAAAACAGGTTAGTAGGACAGTGACAATAATTAATACATTGCATATTGTTGTCTTGATAGTAGTTATTCAGAGAGCAAGATGGAAGAAGATGCAGACACAACTTGTCTAAACAATATTAGTGCAAACATTTCTTCTCATTGAACTAAAAGGAAAAAGTGAGAATATTATATGTTTAATAATTAAAAGATCATTACTTATTTATACAGTCTGCCTAGTAGTCCTTGTCAGATATACATATTGTGAATAATTCCTCCCAGTCCGTGATCTGCCTAATGCAGAATAGAAGTTTTTAATTTTTACATGATGTAACAACTCAGTATTTCATTTTATTGATACTGTTTACTAAGTCCCATCTAGGAAATTTCTCCCTATTGTATTGCTATAAAATATTTTCCTATTTTCTTCTGAGAGCTTTATGGTTTGAGTATCTGTTTTTGTTATATCTTAATGTATACTCTATTTTGGTTTATTTTCTGTACACATATGATACAAGATTTTCGTACAATTAAATAAGACTAATTTTTTTGAAAAGCTAAAAAAAAGAGAAAGTAGCTGTATATCTACCCTATCCTGTATATGTGTGTGTGTGTGTGTGTGTGTGTGTGTGTGTGTGTGTTCACTACAAAACAGTCTTTTATTTGTACCCCGTTTTTGTTTTGTGTTGTCAGATATGGATGTTCCAGTAGTTAAAGAAGCTGTATTTGGAGAAGTCTTTAAAGGATCTTTTTATACTTGATGCCAGCCTACATACTTTTTTTTCTCTCCATTGAACTTTTTTCTTGCTTATTATTTATCAAATTTCATTTCTATTTTTTTCCATCCATCCTTTCAAATCCCTAGTCCCTCTTTTCTTACCTTTCCTGTTGCTGTCACAGAAATACCCAACACCCAATGTTCAAGGAGGAAAACGGAATGTGGCTCACGATTTGTAGAGATTTCAGTCTTAATCAGCTGGCTCCACCCAGTGCAGGGTAGCATGGCAGAGGTGCATCACAGAGGAAAAACAGTCCATGGCAAGCAGACGGGAAACTGGCAGGCGGCAAGCAGCAGCAACTGGCAGCCACAAGTAGTCTTTCTGTCCTATATATTTTATCCAGGCTACCTACCCTCAGGGTGAGCAGCACTTACACCGGAGTCTCAGCATCTCATAAGTTAATCCCAGATTCACATCCTTGTGGCTGGCATCTCATGCCCTAGATCCAGCCACCTCTGAACAGCTCCTCCATGGCTATGTGAGACACTGGGCGAATGTCTAGATGTGGTCCTCACACCTTCCCCCGCCTCCCTTGTTCCCCTTCCATTTGAATATTTTCATTCCGCTTCCCAAAACCTATCCCCCATTTTGCTCATTTACCCTTTTAATTTCACACATAAGAGAAACAACATATGTCTTATTTATTTCATTTAAAATTGTGCTTTTGGGCTGCGGTATAGCTCAGGTGGTATGATGCCTGCCTGGCAAGCATCCAGGCATGCAGTCCTCTGTTCAGTTTCTGAGATATATGTTGCTTCGATGTGCATTCATTTACCTAACAATGTTTTAAGCTCATCTTTATGGCAAAACAATACTACATTGTATGTAAAAGCTGCATATTTTTATCCATTCATCCGTTGATGTGCACGTGGGCTGTTTGCAAGGTTCACCTATGATACACTGTTGTACTGTAAACATGAGTGTGCATATATTGCTATGATGTGATTCTTTTAAATCTTTTGAGAAGATAGCCTCTAAGGGACATAGCTGTGTCAAATCAAGCCTGTAGGCTGACTTTTTGAGCAGCCTCGCTTCTGATTTGTGTAGTGCTTGTACAAGTTTATGGTCTCAACAGCAGTGAAGAAGGGCTCTTTCTTGTAACAGCCATAAGCATTTGTTTTGGTTTCTTGATGATAGCAGTTCTTTATGGAGTGGAATCTATAATAAAATCTCCTTAAGTGCAATCTCAGGTTTGTTTTCATTTTAATTTCTTGAATGGCCAGCAATGTTCAACATTTCTTAATGCAGTTGTATTAATTGGATACTTTTACTCTCTTTGAAAAGTATCTATTCATGTAAGATGTCCATGTTCTGAGTCTTTAAACCAGGGATCTAATATTTTGAGGAGAGTTCTAATTTTTTGATTTTTTTATATATTGTAAATAGTAGTTCTTTATCTAAGGAATAACTAGCAAAAAAAAAAATTTTTTTCCCTTTCTGTGGGTTGTCTCTTCACTCTGTTGGCCATTTCTTTTGCCATGAAAAATCTTTTATATGAAGAACGATTATTGATTGTAATATTTCTTTTGTTTGTTGCTGGTGTTTTGTTTACCTATACTTATGCCTTCAAGAGTTTTACCTATTACATTTTCCAGCAGATGAAGTGTTTTTCTCTTAATATTTAGAACTTTAATACACTTATGTTTTAGTTTAGTGCATGCTGAAAAATATAGCACTATGTTCAATGTTTAACATGTGCATAGCTGATACTCCTAGTACCTTTTGTTAAGGAGGCTATTTTTCTTCCGGTGAAGGTCTTTGACCCCTTTGTCAAAGGTAAGGTATCTGAGTGCTTGGAGTTGTTTATACATCTTCACTACTATTCTATTGATCTTCAGGTTTTAAAAAAAGTACCATCCTGCTTTTATCATTGTAGCTTTATAGTATAATTTCAAGTCAGAGATTGTGATATCCCCTGCCTTGCCTTTGTTTCCCAGAATTGCCTTTGCTATTCTAGGTCTCTTCTAGCTCCAAATGAATTTTAGGATTGCTTTCTGTAATTCTGTGAGACATGCTATTAGAATTACATTAAATATATATGTATATATATATATAACAGCTTTAAACATATGGTTATTTCTACTATATTGGTTCTCCCTACACAAAGGCAAAGTCTTTTGTATAACTGTATAGTATTCTATTCCATGCAATAGTTACATACATTTCTTTAGATACACATATACAGTGATACATTTATGTAGCCACTCTTCACTGCAGATGAATCTTTAGTTTACATTTAGCCAAGACAAAGAGGGTTACTATGAGTATCTTGTACATGCTTCTTTGTTTATTTATGAATATATTTTGATGTGAATACATTCTTGTAATGTGTATTCAGCTTTAGTGAATACTAGGTTCTCCAAAGCTGATGATGAGGGCCAGGAAGATAGCTCAATAGAGTAAGTGTTTACCTGGCAAGCTCAGGGTCCTGAGTTCTGTCCCTAGCATTGAAAAAAAAAAGCAACTGCTGACCAGTTTATACAGGAGTGATTAGAAAGATCCAGCTGCTTCTCTGGAACTGTCAATTTTTGCCCTTTTTAGGTGAATGTACACTGGTCCAGCATTGTGGCTTTATTTTTTTTTAAGTTTTTAAAATTTTTATTACTTTTAATAAGAAATAACATTGAGACAGTTTCAAAAAACATTAGTAGGACAGCCACAATAACTGATAAAATGAATATTGTTGTCCTCATAGTAGTTGTTCTGAGTATAAGATACAGACATGATAACTTTTCTAAACACTATTGGTACAAATATTTCTTCTTGTTGAACTAAGAGAAAGTAGTTGTATAAATAGACCAATATTCCATAATAGTAGTGGGTTATAAGCAGAACTGGCAATGTCAGAAGCTGTTGAGTTGAGCCTTTCACAGCTCAGCTTACTAATCTGGCTTTACCTTTTATACCTCATGGTTAAACTTTGCTGCTGGGTGGTTAAGTCCAAGTTAAAGCAAGAACTGTCTAACAAAACATGTAATTTTCGTATCTGACAGGGTCAGTCAAATTCCCTCAGGATTTACCCTGAAACCATATACAGCGTTTTGAAGAACTTTTATCAATGTCAGCCATCTGGATGAGTCACGGCCATTGCTTGACCAGTTTGCTTTCTATGAAAGCCCGAGAGAATGTTTTCTCTCTAGGTGACTCTCCTTAGAAACATTATACATTGTTGATCCATTTTCTCTGTGGCCCCATAATCTCCTTGAACAGAAAATTTGGGACACCACTGAGCTATAGGATGTTACAGCACAGGTTCTCTTACGTTCTGAGTCCTCACTGACCTTGAAAGGCTGGGGCTATCCTTGTAGCTCTTCATTTTCTCTAATTTTTGGTCTGCAAACAGGTTCTTAACCCTCCAGAAGAGAAGCTTAGTGATACTGTTAGTCTATAACATATGTACTTGAGCTTATCATCACTGTCTTTCTAAATATTAAATGCCTTAGAGTTAACATGGAACCAGTATTTTCCATCCATCATTGATATTGTAATAAATTCCTAAAAGTGTTATATCTTTCCATTTTCTGATTTCCTATTCAATCCCCTTTATCAAAGTACTGTAGTTTTCAATGTAATGGTATTTTACATCCTTGTTAGATTCATTGTTAAGTACTTCACTTATTAATGCTATTATGAAAGATTTATTTACTTGATTTTTCTCTTAATGAGTTTGTTATTGGTATACAGGAATACTACTGATTTTTTGAGTGTTCATTTGGCATCATCTTGCACTACTAGATTTACTTACTTAATCTAGGAATCTTTTGGTAGAGTTTTTTGGATGTTCTGTGTAGAGTATCACAGCATCTACAAACAATGATAATTTGACTCTTCCTTTCCTATCCATATAGCTTTCATTTTTTTCTCTTGTCTAATTTCTCTGGATAATGTCTCAAGAACTATATAAGCCAAGAATGATAGTGGCTATCCTTTACTTGTTCCTGATTTTTGAGTAAATGCTTTCAGTTTTTGATCATTTAGGATGATGTTGGTTATTGGTTTGTCATAGATGGATTTTATGAAATTGAAATAAAGACGGATTTTCTTTTGGTTTGTTGTATCATGAATGGATGCTGGTATTTGTCACATGTTTTTTTTTTTTCTACATCTATTGAAATGATTGTGTGGTTTTTATCCTTGGTTCTGATAATGTGGTGTATTATGCTTATTGATTTTCATGTGCTGAACCATCCCAGCATCACAGGTATGAATCTTTGGTCATGGTGTATAATCTTTTTGATTATTTGTTACATTGTTTGCCAGTATCTTATTGAGAATTTTTGCATCTTTGTTAATTAAAGAGATTAGCCTCTGTTTCCTTTTTTGATTGAGCTCTTCTCCGGTTTTTGGTGACATATTAATTCTTGTTTCTAACACTGACTTTGGGAGTATTGCTTTTCTTTTGTTTTCATTAAAGAGCTTGAGGAGTAGTAGCATTAGATCTTCTCTAAAGTTCTTGTGGAACTCAGCAGTGAACCCCTTGAGACCTGGCCTTTTCTTTCTTGCTAGTTTGTTATTATTTTTTTTAATTACAGCTTCAATTTCATTGATTACTGGATTGTTTATAATTTTTATATGTTTTTGGCTCAGCTTTCAGAATTCATTCATATGTAGGAATCCATCCATTTTTTCTGTCCAGGTTTTTGAAAGTAGGTATCAGTGGTCTGGATTTCTACAGGGTCCAATGTGACTTCCCCCTTTTTGTATGTATTTGGGTCTTTTCTTTTTTTGTTTTGGTAAGGTGGGTAAGGGTTGGTCTATTTAATCTTTAAATAAATTAACTCTTCAATTCATTGTTTCTTTTAGTCCTGATTTCATTAGTTTTATCATCTGATCTTAAAAATTTCCTTCCTTTTATGAGCTTTGGCCATACCTTGTTCTAGTTTTTCTAGAAGTTTACATTCAGAATTAGGTTATATTTTGAGCTCATCCAATTTTTCTGATGTGGGAATTCTCTGATATAAACTTCACTTGTAGAATTGCTTTCATTGCATTTCAGAACTTCCAGTTGTATTAAAATTATCATTTAGTTATAGCAATTATCTAATTCCTTCTTACATTTTATCTATGACCCATTTGTTGTTCAAGAGGATATTATTTGATCTGCATTTGCTTATATAGTTTTGCGGTTTATTTTGACATTCATTTCCAGTTTCATTGCTCAGTTATCTGATATAGTAACATACATTGGATAACTTCAGTTCTTTGCATGTATGTAAGCATGTCTTACAAGCTAGTATGTAGTCTGTTTTGGAGAAGGTTCCGTGTGCTGCTAAAAAAGATTTTTGTTCTGTTACTCTGTGAAAGGCTGTGTATATCTTCTCAGGCTATTCGTTCAAAGGTTTGGTTGAGTTCTAGTATGTCTTTGTTAATTTTTTGTCTAGTTGATTTTCATATTTGTGACAATGGTGTATTGAGGTTTCTAGTTGCAGTTATATTTGTGTTTACTGACTCTTCTTATTCATCAGTGTTCTTTTTGAATGTGCCAGTACTTGGTGCATATATATTTATTATTATTATCTCTTTCTCTTGAATTGCTTCCTTAACAAGAAAATAGTGACCTTTTTCATCTCTTCTGGTAAGTTTTAGCTTGAAATCCACTTTGTCAGCAAATTGACTTGCTGCTGTTACTTTTTTCCAGTTTCCTATAGCATGGAGAGTATTGTTTGCTGCTCTTTGACTTTCAGTGTAAAAGAGTCAACAGCAAAATAACATAATGAAAAATAGAAGTTAATACCTATCAGTTATAGTCATCAATTTGTGTAGTCTCAATTCAACAATGAAAAGAAACATTAACAGAATGGACTTAGAAACAAGATTCAGCTCTTTGATGTATCTCTTGTAAGAATGAAGACCATTGTTCAGCAGTCATACTGTTGACATTCCAGGATATGTCGCTCACAAGGGCCACCCAATTATTGTGAGGGGCTCCACAGGAACCCTGCAGTGGGAACTTCAGCTCAGTCTCCTTGGAAAGAAAAAGAAGAGGCTCTGGGCTGACAAATGGTTGGGAAACAGAAAGAGGCTGGCTGCTGTTCACATGGTCAGTAGTCATGTACAGAACAGGACCACGGTGCTGTCCTGCGCTTCTAGTGCACGGTGAGGTCTATGTGTGCTCACAGCACCATCAGCGTTGCTGTGCAGAGAATGAGGCTCTTGTTAAAATTGGGAATTCCTTGGGTGAGAAATACGCCCATCAGTTTGATGAGAGTGAAGGTGTTGCTTGCTCACTATCTCAAGCCCCAATGACAAACTAATCCTTTAGGAAATGATATTGTTCTTGCTTCAAATGCAGCCCTTTTGATCCAGTAAGCCACAATGGTCAAAAATACGCATATCAGAAGAATTTTAAATGTTATTTATGTTCAGAAAATGGAGCAGTTCAGTGCCTGATGACTAAGAGTTATCCAGACACAGAAACAAGTTTGGGTATGGTAAGACTAATTTGTGATATTTTTAATCATCCAACAACATGCTGCATGTGTGCTTGTCCTGTTCACCTTGCAGCTCTCACTGTGAAGAGAACTGAGTTCACGAACCAAGTTTCCCCTGTACTTCACTCCCCTTGATTTGAGGGTTTGCTGGAGAAGTCTGCTGTGATTGTGAGGTGTTTGCCTTTGTAGGTGATTCTTTTCCTTAACACTTTTTAATATTCTGTTCTTGTGCTTGATTTTTGGAATCTTGACTATTATATGCCTTCATGTTCTTTTTTTCTTTTTCAGATCATTGCTGTTTAGGGTTGTACATGCCTCACTTACTATATGTCAGATTCTTTTCTTATGCTTAGGAAGTTTTTCCTGTTACTCCTGTGAACAGGGTTTTTATGTTCTTTGTGTTATCTTCTGGTTTTTCATTGATTCTGATTAATCTTATATTATTCTCCTTTGCATTATCTAGCAGCTGTTGGGTTGATTCTCTTTGTGGTTTGTAAGAAGTGTTTTATTTGGTGGTCACCAGCCACAGCCCTGTCCTCTAGATACGGCATTGTGTCTCCACATTTGTAGGTTCTACCTGGGTATATGTTTGCCTTGTTTCATGGCATCCGATTCTTCCCTGTGTTGAGCACTTACAGTTCCTCTGAGCTCCTCTATTGTTCATGTGTATCTTCTCTGCATTCACTAACCGTGCCCTTTATCACGGTCATCATCCTTTGTCTAATTTCTTCTTTTTTTGGTGTTAGGGACACATTCATCTGTGTGGGGACCTCTCTCCACAACTTCTCCATTCCACTCCTACAATTTTATGTTTAGCTGTGTAGCCTTTAAGTTCTTCTACGTCACTGCTCCCTGGGGTTCTTTGGGGCATTGAATGTTTTTAATTGCATGTTGCTTTTATGTTTTCTCGTTTTCTTTTTTGTGCCTGTTTGTTTGTTTTCCACATTAAGACTTACACATTGCTTATGGTAGGTTGCTAGCATTGAGACTTTGTTAGGTAATGATTGCTTTTCAGATTGTCTTTTAGGCATCCCTGGCTTCTGACCTTTGTGTCTGCCCCAGGATCTTGCCCTTTCTCTTTATTAGGGATGAGAGGGTGTAGCCTGTTTTACCTAACACCGTTGGTACTAGGCTGGAGTGTTATTATAGCCCCCAGAAACTCTCGGTGTTGGTGTGCAGGGAGGATGTTTCTCACAGCAGCTCTGTCACCTTGGCTAAATTAGTACATTGAGTAATAACTGCAGTATCAAACGCTAACTGGAAAATGACAAGCTGCATAACTAATACTAGGTTACCTAGTATTCCCCCAATAGAAAACATTTACCTGTTTTCACCTTAAAGCTTTATTAAGATATAGTAAGATATAGTTAACTGCCTATAGCTTCATAAGGGTAGGCAGTATGGGTATGATAATATGAATAAAAAAGAACAAAAGAAATAGATTATGAAAACTAAAGTGATATAGGTTGGTGTGTAAAACAGTATCTGTGTAGAATATCGATGTAGAAGATGTTGTTAAGAGTATAGGAAAATCAGTAGTGTTAGATAATAATAGCAGAGATGACCACCTAAGAAAGGATAAATAAAAGAGAGTGGGGATTAAATTAGAGGAAAAGAAAATAAACAAAAAATACTAAGGGAAGGGCTAGCCAAATAGCTCAGTGGATTAAAGCACCTGCAAGCAGGTGTAGGGGCCAGGGGCCTAATCCCCAGGCCTGTCATGCTGGCCCTGCTCCCCGGGTTGTGCTGAGAGGGCAACTGAGACTGGGCGTGGTGGCGCATGCCTGTAATCCCAGCTCTTGGGAGGCTATAAACAGCTGCATCACTGGGATCACTATGAATCTGACCTAGTAGTGAGACCCTGAACACCCTGTAGACCCTTTCCTAAAAATGCCAAAATAAATAAATAAATAAATACAAATACTAAGGGAACTAGTTGAAAGAAAGAAAGAAGGAGGGAGAGAGGATAAAAAGAGGGTTTAGTCAAATAAATGAAAAACAAAGTAACATTAAAGAAACAAAAAAGGCGCCCGGCAAGATGGCTCAGTGGTCTAAAGTGCCTGCTTAGGAAAGCTTAGGTGGCTGCAGGGACTGCGGTTCGATCCCCGGCACCACATGCTGTGCCAGCCCTGCCCTCAGGGCAGGCTGAGCCGGCCATGAAAATAAATAAATAAACAAACAAAAGTTCTGAAACAAGAAATAAAATAAATAAAATAATTTTTTTAAAAAAAGAAACAAAAAATTGGTGGTAAAACTGCAACCTCAGTGAAAAGAAAATTATAGTGAAAAAAACTATTGATAATGGAGTAGGGGGAGGGGAGAGACAGACAGACAGACAGACAGACAGACAGACAGACAGACAGACAGACAGGGAGATTCCTATGTATTTCCAGAGGAGTATTTTCTTCCCTGCCAGTAGTCTTTAATATTAACAATAAGTCACATACCTCTTTGCTCCTCTTTATAGCCTGTGGAGATCACTCAATTCAAGGGGGCTTCTCTCCATAGACCCTGTGGTAGTTGTTCTAGCTGGGGAATCAGCCAGGGAAGGTGTGGGCCTTATTTCCTGTTGTGGATTCCTTCTGATATATATTTTCCAGTGTTCGTGGCACAGGCTCTCGATGTCATGTGGAAGCTCCTAGGAGCTCCCAAGCCTACTTCTCAGTCCCCTAGATGCTCGGAGGAGAAACAGATCTGCCCAAGACCAATGTGAGCAGTTCCTGCCAGCCCTGGGAGGGCACAGAGCCCTGAGTGGTGTCTCACAGATTTCCAGAGGCAGCCACTGACCCTGGCTGTGGTGCTAGGTAGGACTTGCATCTGGGGCTCTGGCTACAATGCAGGCTGGATACTGTCTTCTACATAGGGTTCTTAGAACATCCTGTGTAAACCTTGGTTCCCGGAGAACTGTTAGATGTCAGAAGGAGACTCTGAGAGTGTAGGACTGGAGCAGGTACCGAGAGCTTGCCATAGGCTCAAGCTAGCCCAGGGTGCTGAGTATGAATTCCGGTTGGCCCAGGGTTAGCTCTGTGCACCAAATGATGTCTCCGTCTGTGAAGGAAAAACTGCAGGCTCCCAGAGGTGACTCAGGATGTGCTCTGGGTCCGGTATTGAAGATGCTGAACACAGGCTGCAACTGTGTTTCCTGTCAGAGTCTGAGAGTGGGCAGGTGGATGGAGGGAGGGAGCAGCTTCCTGGCCACTTGCCCGTGACGTGTGCAGCAAAACGTCCTGCCAGGCTTCTGAGTCCACTGTGGAGAGGGATGGTGAGGTGACAGCCCACATTCCCCAGGTCTGTCCTGTGCAGCTGGGCTCTGCTGTGTTTGCTGCTTAGATTGCCCAGCTATGTGGTTATGTCTCAAAGCTGCAAGTCCTGGTGGGGCAACGGGCTGAGGCCCTGCAGGGGCCTGCACCACTGCTTTTCAACCGCTAGGCATCTATATTGTTTGATCTTCGAGTTTGTCTTTTTCCACTGACTTTTTGCATAACCGTGTGTGTCCCTCCCCTTCTTCCAGTTCCCTGTGTTTTTACGTGATCTTCTCAGAGTCTCTGACACAGCTCCTCTGTTCAGCCAAATTACATTCTTCTCATATATTGTGTTTTTTGATGTCTTTTTCTTAAACAAGAAGTATAAATTTGGAGTAGACAAAAAAGAAAAAGAACAAAATAACCACAAAAAGCTCACTTAACAAAGCGCAGCCCCTCCCTGGGGACACTCGGTGGATCATGGTACAGGGAGGGCTCAGCATCCCAGCGGCCAGCATCTGCCCAGGGCCTCGCACAGGTGACAGACTCGCTCATTGCTCATCACTCATTGTGGCCTTTCAGCTGGCAGGTGCCCAGCAGGGGCAGCGTGGAGGTGGAGCCAGGGGGGCTGTTAGGAGACTGCGACCCGACCCGTTCCTGGCGCTCACCTCCCCTCGCCCTGTCCCCACAGCCTTTCCGCTGTGCTCACTGCCATTACTCCTGCAACATCTCCGGCTCCCTGAAGAGGCACTACAACCGGAAACACCCGAGCGAGGAATACGCCAACGTGGGCAGCATGGAGCTCGCGGCCGAGGCACTCATCCAGCAAGGTAGGTGAGGTCCCGGGCCTGCCCACCTGCCCCCTGCGGAGAACAAGAGGCGCCTGAGCGCCCAGGCTTGCCAGCGCCTCCTCGTTAGCATCACTGCCGCCTTCCTTCTTGCTGCTCACCGGCATCACCCATTGTCTGGTTAATATCGGAGCAGCCACAAGTAGAAATCTAGCACGAGCAGTAACGTTTACGCACAGATTCTACTGTGCCCAGCAGCGTGTGTTTAGCAGTGCCGCCCTCCTCTCGTCATCCACGCTTAACATTTGCAGAGGAAGGTCAGGGCCATTTTCTACTGGCTCCTGACGGGCAGCAACGCTTTCTTTTTCCTTGATTCAGGGTCTCCCTCATTATAGCTTCTAAGGCACATTTTTGAGCACAAGTACTTTAGCAGTTCTGTTACTGAACATGGTGGAGTTTATAGAGCTTTTTTCTGTTTTCAGTTATAACCATTATTATTGTAAGCATATTTACAGCTGATCTTTTTGGATCATGTAAAACTATTAAATGTAGAGATTATGTACTCTGAAAAAGGAAAAGTATTTTAGGACACTGAAACTAATGAAAATGAATGAAAACTTTTGATAGGATCGAAAAAAAAATTTAGCTTTTGTGGCCATACAAAGAAATGCTGCTGTGTTTAGATCCACACTTCGGCAATGTGACACTGAGCGGCTGCAGCGTGTGACCTAGTGGTCGCTCCTCTAGGTCCTGTGGACTGTTGGAAGCTGAAGACTGTTGTAGAAACCTGCCCTGGCGCATGCGGATATCAGTTGTGAGCTCCGCTGTGGTTGGGAGGCTCAGCTGTCTAAGTCAGCACGAAGCTGCGTACTGTAACGACCATGAGATGCGCCTTAAGGCAGAACCACTGAGTTGGCTGGATCTTGCAGCGCTTTGACAGAGCCAGTGCACAGAAACAGACGAGCAGCTTAGCCATCTCGGAATCATTTTAGAGCCATCCGTCTGGGGTACTGGAGAATGTATGCTTTTCGTTTACTTTGGTGGCAGTTTGATGGAGCCAGGGAGCAGGATGGCATGGTGGCTCAAATCTTCATTCTTCTTTAGCTGTACCATCTTGGGCAAATTACCTGATGTCTCTGTCTTTTTTTTCTTTTATCATTTAATGACTTCTTGAAATTAAAAAAAAATTTTTTTTTTGTGGTACCAGGGATTAAACTGAGGACCCTGCGCTTGCCAGGCCAGCACATATTCCTCTGAGCTATCTCCCTGGCCCTATAATTGTATTACTTTTAATAAGAAATAACAATGAGATAGTTTCAGAACATGTTAGCAGGACAAGCCACAATAATTAATATGTCTATTGTTGTCTTCATAGTAGTTGTTCTGAGTACAAGATGCAGACATGATAACTTTTCTAAACACTATTGGTACAAATATTTCTTCTTATTGAGCTATGATGCAGTAGTTGTATGCGTGGGTCCAACATTACTGATGCCTCTTTCTTAGGCCCTTCACCTATAGCACACCACTCATTCAGCGCAGCCATGTGCTGAGGTAGTAGAGAGGCTACATGTGAGAATGTCCAAACATACGGCATGTAGTACTTTTTAGCCCCAGCTTTGTGCTCCCCTGCCCGCATATATCTGAGGCTTTTCTGGGGCCATTTCTTCCCTACTGCTCATGCTTCGGAGTTAAATTCAAGGTCTCATGCCTGCCAGGCTATACCCCTAGTCCCCATTGTGTTCTCGTTGATAATGTTCGTGTCCAGCAATCACAGAATGGGGAAAGAATTGGTCTCCAGAAATGATGGTGGATGTTTTAGGGACAGGTGCTTAGACTGCAACCCGAATACCCATTAATTTATCACAAGGTACCATGTCTTGGTTACTTTTCTTTCATTGCTGGGTCAAAGTATCCAACACCCAGAGTTAAGGGTGAAAATGCTAATTTAACTCAGTTTGTTCAGGGTCCATTCTATAATCAGCTGGCTGTAAGACAGGCTGGCAGCAGTTTATGCCTGCAGAAGACAGCCAGAGCAACGAAAAGAAACAGGGAGGGGGATGCGTCTCTTCCTCCCTTCTTCTGTGTGCAGCTGCCCACCCTCCAGTGGATATATCAGTCTCACCACCTGTGTACCCTCCTCTTGCACAGGCCCAGGATGGTGATGAAGTGTCCCTGGCCTCTTGCTAAATCATTTAAACTTCTGAACTTTCAAGGTGACACTATGGACAACCATAAACAGTATGTCCTCTGCACCCTAGGCTCTACAGCAGAAAAGGAGGGGTAGAGCAGGCCTCGTCTCCTCCCTTGTACTGTATGCAGGCAGCCCATGGGGCGTAGCACTCGCACCATCTCTGTATCTTGCTGAGCACAGGCTCAGGATGTTTATGAAGTGAGGACCCTGACCCTCACCAAGTCATGGAATTACACTTCTAAACTTCTGACGTTCGTACAATGAGTAACAGTTACCCCATCCTGGAGAGTTAACAGCATGCCCCCTGTATGCCCTCTGCACCCTACGATGGTACCACTGCTGGCTTATGCAGTTAAGCTTGTAGATTTCTCAAGTTGGTATAGCGCATCAACCATTGCTTTCCAATATCGCAGTTAAACCTGAATACTGAGGTTTTAGTGTAGGAAAAAATTTCATATATTAACATTCTTGCCTTAAAAAATAAAAAAGAAAACCACGTGTGCTATAGGTTTGCCATCACTCCTCCAGCGTCACTGTACATAACTAGAGTGGAAGACTAGAGTGTGTCACAGGCTTGGATTGAGCTGGTGGGAAGCAAGGGGTCACTGTAGCTGGTGGCACAGACGTGAGTCCGACTGATGACCCCATGATCGCTCCGCACTGCCACACGTTCATCGTCCCCTTGCAGAAAGTGTACTGACGTTGAACTGCTTCCTGCCCTAAGATTCCTTCTAGACAGTGAGCCTTTCCTGCCAGATTTGGGTTTTATATTTAATTTCTGCAGGGGAATATTTGGTCTTCCTCTTTCATTCACCCCTTCCCTAGGACATGTTGGAAAGGAGGCAACATTTCTTGGTCTTTAAGAGACATTATGCATTGTTTTCTGGAAAGGTAAGACTTTGTAATCAGTCCAGGGGACATGCAGTCCAGTGTTGTAGTTTAAAAAGGACAGAGCCCACAGTGTTCTTTACCTCAGAGATGAGGAAGATGGAGCAAGCTATGGGACAGGATTAAAGTGTTTGAAAATCAGAATTGTCTCGTACCATTGGATGTTACATCTTCTTTTGACTGATTTCAATTTGATTACCTTCAATTCCCCATTCTCAATTTTTTTTCTTCTATTCACTTCCTACTGAACATCTTCATTTTTTCTTAAACTGTATAGAAATATGTAGATATGTTAAGATAGTGTAATAAAGAGTCATAAATAAAATGTTTTTTAAAATGATGTTGCGGTGTCCTTAAAGCAGCGGCAGAAAGTCTTTATCTGCCGGCCGTGGTGACAGCGTCTCACTGTCACATGTGCACAATGAACAGTTGCTAGAGAAGACTGCTGCCAGCATGTCGCAGGGTTCTGGGAGGAGCGTCCATGCACAGCGCTGTCGTGAGGACCCCAAGCGCCTAGCTTTACTAAGTCCACATTTCTGCCTATAGCCGTTGCTGAAGAATGGCGCCTTAGGTCCCTTCGCAGCTGGAGAACCTCCCTGCGCATGGCAGCTGCCCACGCGTCTAACAGCGTCATGATGGGGAAG
The DNA here is from genome assembly GCA_004027025.1 of Myocastor coypus. Taxonomy (NCBI): domain Eukaryota; kingdom Metazoa; phylum Chordata; class Mammalia; order Rodentia; family Myocastoridae; genus Myocastor; species Myocastor coypus. The sequence goes on along the minus strand of PVJA010018435.1, from coordinate 18,328 downwards.
ATTTAATCGTTGCCTGTCTTGGAGAGTGGGGAGGAGACCCGATGTCAGCCATTTGCCAGTCTCCTTGGGGTACATATGCCTCAATGAGAAGAAATTTTTGTACCAATAATGATTACAAAAATTGTCATGTCTTCGTCCTATGCAACAACTACTACAAGGACAACAATATACATTGTATTAATTTTGGGGGATGTACTGCTAATGCCTTTTGAAACTGTCTCGTTGTTATTTCTTATTAAAAGCAACAAAAAAAGTCAGTCACCAAGGTGGAAGACAAAAACTGAGAATGCCACAAGGTCCTAGTCCATATGTCACTTGTTATTCTTATACAAATCATCCTGTCTTTATGCATTGCTTTGGCTCCACTTACTCTTTAGCACCTTAGTTTCCTATGGCTACAGTGACAAATGGTATGAGTATATAAATTTGTTACCTTTGAGTGCTGAGAGGTCAGAAACACAAAGACAATCTTGCTGAGCTAAAATCAAGGCGCTAACAGTCCTGCACTCCCTCCAGAGACTCCCAAGGAAGCTATTTTCCTGCCTTTCCCGGCTTCTCTAGGCACCGCATTCCTGGGCTTGTGGCCCTGTCCTCCATCTGCTAAGCTAGGAATGGCTAGTGGAGTCTTTCTCACATCACGGTACAGCTCATCCCTGCAACCGCCTTTCTTCCTCATGTGATGATCCCTATGATTGTGTGAGACATGCTCAGTGACCCGGAATCCTCTGCTGCCTCATGGCCATTAGCTGAATCACTTCCAGCCATGTAAGGTAGCGTGTCTATATGCTCTGAGAATTAGGGTGCTCATCATGTCTTTGGGGTACTCAAGAATTGGCCCACTGCATGCAGTGGCTTCCTTAAAGATAGGAGTGTTAGTGTTTTTACCTTAAAAGTGAAATCTGAGACCCAAGAGTTTGAGGATACTACTACTTTGGATCATTCAAGCAAACGCAGATTCATTTTCCTGCTCTGCACAGTGTTGCATGCCATTCTGGGACTTCTATTACTGAATGTTAAATTGAATTTTCCATAATTTCAGGCACCACCAAAGAGCACAAATACTTTAATGCCCAACACTTCTCTTTTCTTTCTTTTTTTGGCCTTTTTGAGACAGGGTCTCACTATGCAGTTCAGGCTGGCTTTGAGCTCACTTTTGTAGCCCAGGCTGGTCTCGAACTTGCACTGATCCTCCTGCCTCAGCCTCCCAAGTGCTGGGATTATAGGCATGCACCACCACGCCCAGCTCCCAACACTTTTCTGAATATATCGCATTCCACAAAGAGAAAAGGCAGTCATGATCAGTTTGTTAAATTACTCCAGAATTTCTCTGCATTTACCTGGTTACTCAGTCTGTGCGAGGAAAATGTGGCTTGGGGTTTCGAGTCTTTTGTGGTGGACGTCATATCCGTGCCATGAATAAATTTACCAAGTTTGTGGTTGACCTTTACTCTGTGTTTTGAGAATGTAACCAATTGAAACAGAAATTAATTTCTCTCAGCTTTAATGTCAGTTAACTAGCATAGTTTATACATAGTTTATACATCCAGCCTAGATGAACATATTACATTTGTTGTTCTTTAATTAAAGTTACTGTGGCAAAGGTTGAGGTTTTAATTAATGTAGGAGCATTATCATATTAAGTTTAATTTAAACATAATATATGGATGTTTTTCTCCCAAAATTAGTTTTTGTGAAAAAATGCCCCAGAAGGAATTTTTAATTACATTCTGAAGCTGTGTTTAACCTTAGGTAGTTAAGTTCTGATCATCAGTGCTTATTAGGTCTTTCAAGGTCAGCTCAGCTAAAGGAAAAGGTAGATGTTCTCACACCTGGGAAGTTCTTTAAAGATGGTGATGGGAAAAGATGTCATTCTAGTTGGTTAGTAAGTGAGGACAATGGAGCTCATACACCAAGTTTAATTATTCTCTGGTCAGGATGGAACAAGCCTGTTTGATTTTGTCTAAAAAAAGAGTGCAGTGTGTTTGAGTTTCAGAAAATAAGTATCAGTTTCGGCTTCCTTTTCTGTAGAAACACCAATTATAGAACAGTTCTCTGTATAGATTCTACTGACATGGAGCTGGTTCCAGAGATGGAGTGCATCATAACTGCATCTGGAAGATGATGAAATAGTGTGCTGTATCCCCATGAGATTATCTCGTTCTTACATAAATTAGCCAGACAACTTTGTGACCAGGACAGAATCCTTCTACTTCCCAGTTCTCTGTCTTTGTTACTTTCTCATTGTTGGGACAAACTACTTAACAGATACAAATTTAACGTGTAATGGAGTTACACATTAAATCCTGTAACCCCACGTCTAACATCTGAGACAGACCCCAAGCCATATTGGCCTTACACAGACTGAGTAACCAGGTAGCTGCACGGAAACTCAGGAACAATTTAAAAAACTGATCATGACCTCCTTTTCTCTTTGTGGGATGCGATATATTCTAGAAAAGTGTTGGGCATTAAAATATGTGTGTTCTTGGGTGGATAAGCTTAATTTGACTAAGACTTTGTAGAGGTTTCATTCTGTAGTCACGTGTCTATAACACAGGGCAGCATTATAGGTGGGCATGGTGGAAGAAAAACAGCACATGGTGCAGTAGCAGGAAGCAGAGATCCAAAGGGAAGGAGAGGGTTGTATTTCTATGCCCTTCCAGGCTCTGTCAGCAGTGACCTACCAGGTTTTGTCTTCCAACATCACACCAAGCTCTAAACCTAACTGTGGGCTAATCCAGTATCACATACCCATGATCCAGTATCACTCCCCCACAATTGTCACCTCTCAAATGCCTTACCTATGATCATGTGAAGCTTTGGGAGGACAAATAGATATAAGTCCTAACATTCTACCACCATCCCCCAAAAGACATGCACTCCTTTATGCAAAATGTCTTTAGTCCATCTCTTAAGAGTTGCTGAAGTCTTACTAACAATGTCAGCATTGTTGAAAAATCCAAGTCCAAGTCCAAACTCTCCTTAAGATTGAAGGCAAACTCAGCCATTAGCCCTTGAAAAGAAATAAAAAGAAATGTAAACACTTCCAGCGTGCAGTGACACAGATAAACACTCCCATTTCAAAAGGTAAAAACAGGAGGAAATAAAGACAGGGACCCAAGCAAAAGCAAAATCCACCAGGGCAACCATTAAATCCTGTAACTCCACATCTAGTATCTGAGATAAACCATAGCAGAATGTGTACTCCAAAGGGCTTGCGTGGCTCCAGCTATCCAGCACTGCTGGTGGTTATAGAACTTAGGTTGTAGATCACTATCTTGGTTCAGCTTTGCTCTCTCCTCACAGATTGGTACTGATGATCCACATTGCTGGTGTCTCCAGTATTCTGGGGTCTCCACAACACCTGTAGCTTCACACCCACAGCTTCACCACAGTCCTCTGTGGCACATTGCCTATCCCCCCAGGCTTACTTCTGAGATCTGGGTGCAGTTCTTCCTCATCTCAGAACTTAAACCAGCACCACATGAGTAATGGCAGAGTCTGCTCCTGGCTGGAGCAACACCCAGACCTCTTTGTCTTTTGGTTGTGGGGGTCCAGTGCCTGGACTGCTGAGCGCTATGAACATATTTGCTCGGCTGCTGCTAATCTAGGACATGATGCCCTGGGGTTCTCTTCTCAAAGCCAAGTCTAACTTGCCTAGGCAATTTTGAGGTCACAAAGGATAGTCCTGCTCATTCTTCTCGACTCAAATAAAATTTTCTGCTGTCCTGTTCCATAGTACTTCTCTTTGTAATGCTAGCCTCTGTGGCCACCAAGTTCTCTGCTTTGTGTTTTCATAGTGCAAATTTGTTGAGGTTTCCTTTCTGGTCAAACTCAAAACTTTTAAAATCATTCTGCTGGGACCTTTGTTCTTGATTCTTAACATAGACCTGGCTAAAAGACCTTTAATAGTAGCTATGTCACTGCTTCAACATTAGGCTGCCTTGAAATTTCTTCTGCCAGATTAATTAATTAATTTCCCTCACTTAATCTTTGTGTTCTGCAAAAGAAAAGAAGTTTCTGCCAGAGAATAATACACATACCAAGGAGCCCTGCTGCTGAGGGAGTCCATTTTCTCAACTAAGACCTCTTTAGCCTGCTCTTTTTAGATTTCATTCCTGTCAGTATTCTGGTCTTCTGAACTCAGAACAAAATTTCCCATCAAGCTTTGCTCCAAGCATTCTAGGGCTGCTTATCTCATTGGCATCTCCAAGCCTCTCCAAACTCCTCTTGAGAGTCAGTTCTATAGATTTCTGAATCACGTGGACAAGGGCAGTCACTACCACAACCCCACTCATTATACCAAAATCTGTTTCAGTTACTTTCTTGTTGCTTGGACAAAATACTTAACACACACACACGCAATTTAAAGGAGCAAAGTTTGTTTTGCCTTACATATTGCAGAGGTTTCAGTCCAGAATTGGCTGGCTCCAAGGCAAGTTGCCATGGAAGATGGATATGGCAGAGGAGAAACAGTTCATGGCTTGGTAGGCAGGAAACAGAGCCATCAAGAAGGAGAAGGCATACATCCTTCCAGGTCACAACCAAAGTGACACCCAGGCTTCACCTTCCAACACCACACCCACTTATAAACCTATCAGCAGATTAATCTAGTACCACACACCCATAATACAGCCAAAAGACCACAAATGAGCTCATTCAGATTTGGGAAACATCTTGATAGGACTCATAGGAGGCTTCAGTGAGCAATAAATAAATGATGGTTTTAGCACGGTTTAGCATGCACTCAGTGGTCAGCTCAGCTGTTTATTGCCTAAATGTAAGCATCTGTAATTTGCTTAGTTGTTGTAGGTTTCATAGAAATAGAACACTGTTACACATGAATGACATGTACATCAGGGATGTGGAAGGCCTGAGTGTGTTAGAAAGGATTCAGAGCTCTAGAGGGGAGATGAGGACCAGTGGAGCAGTTTGAATCAGAAAGATGGTTTGTAGGAGTGAAGCTCAAGTGAGATCTTGGCAGTAAAGCTCCTGTATTGACTTCCCACCACTCAGACAAAGTGCTTGGTGATGTCCACAAGAATGAAATGGAGAAAGGGGATTTAGAGGGGGAGGGAGACAGGCGGGAGGGAAGCGGGTAAACAAACCAAGATCGAAGCTGTATTATATACATGCACCCACTCCCCCGGATGATTGTACACTGCATGTATTACAAACACGTGCTCATAAATAAAACCCTGACATCCCACAATGTGAAGGAGAGGTTTCTTATAGCTCCTGGTTTCAGGTGTGGCTGGCTGGTTCCAAGGCAGCAGGATCATGGTGGAAATGAGGCAGGAAGAAAGATGCTCTCTTCAGGGAGGGCAGCAGCAGAGACATGAAGAGAGCCAGAGAGGAAGGGATGAGAGAACAGATGTGGTCTATGGTCCCCGTGGTCTGGCCCCACCCCATGTCCCATGCAGACCCACTAGAAGGGTTCTGCTGGTCTTCTTGGTATCTCTCCAGCCAGTCAATGGGATAGTTAAGATTAACCATTATAGCTTTCAAAATGGGGCACACAGGTGTGTTGAGAACAGAAGGAACCTGTATTGTCTGAAAGATCAAGAAAGGAGACTGCAAGGGCCAAGGGATGGAGACACTACCGTTGTGTGCCCAAGACAAGGTTGCAGGGCCTTTGAGGCCATACTGAGGGGCCAGAGGTTTGTTCTGGATGTGACAGAGAACCATAGCAGTGTTTTACATGTGTGTGGCGTCTGAGTTAGTTTGGTTTTCAAAGTACATTTTGCACTTTTTTTTTTTTTTTGAGTAGAAAATGGTGGGGAACCAGGCTGCTAGGAGACCAGATAGGAGCTGGTAGCTCCCATCTGTGTCAAAGGCCAAAGTGGCTTGGATGGGGAAGGCTGTGGTGGTGCTGGGACTCACAGCTCTGTCTGGACCTCTGAGGATGAGGTGTCTGCTAAGCAACCTGTGAGGGCAGAAATCTGCACTGGTGCTACAGGCAGGACCGTCACCAGCTTGTGGGTCATGCCTAAAGGGCACACATGCTTCCCCAGGAAGCTGCAGTCCTGGGCATACGCTCATTCAGAGTGGACAGGAGGAGGATCCTGGAGAAGGCATGAGCACGCAGCCTGCAGTGCAGGGGCTGTGAGCTGGAGCCAGCGAACAGGAAGGCAGGAGGCCCAGTGACGTGAGTGGGAGATGGCGTGGGGAAATGTGTCACAGGATGCTCAGTGGGGTGTGACCACCCCTTAGGGGGAGCTTGACCACTGAAGGAGCTTTTTTTTTTTTTTTTTTTTTTTTTAAGGAAAGGGTCTACAGGGTGTTCAGGGCTTCCCTACTAGATTGCACTGGTAGTGATCCACCTGTTTGCAGCCTCCTAAGAGCTGGGATTACAGGTGTGTACCACCAATTCCCATTCTCAATCACTGTCTCAGCCTGCCCTGCAGGCAGAGCTGGCATGGTACACCAGGAATCAAACCCTGGTCACTGTGCTCAGTCTAAGTTGCCTGGTATTCTTATTTTCAAGTAAGAGGGGAGGTCTTTGTGGTGGATGAAGATACTGTTGAAGTTGGAATCTTGAGAGCAAAAACAGCTGCTTTGTATTATTTGCTGTGGCACCCTCGTGTAAGAGCAAAGAAGGCCGGTAGCTGGAGATTCTGGGCTGTCACTCTGCCTGTGCGCTTGAGAGAGGAACTGTGAAGGATGAGGACCCTAGCGCAGCTGTAGGCTCCTTGGAAAGGAACCGCAGAGCGCAGAGCTGCAGAGTTCTTGCAACAGGCATAGAGGAATGATAGTGTAAGTCAGCGGTTCTCAACCTGTGGGTCACGACCCTGGCGGGGGTCGAACGACCAAAACACAATCGCCTAAAGCCATTCCGAATCATAACTGTAGCAAAATTACAGTTTTGAAGTAGCCACCAAAATTATTTTTTGGCTTGGGATCACTGCAACATGAGGAACCGTATTGTGTGGTCAGGGCATTAGAAAGGTAAAGAACCACTGGACTGTAAGTGAAGGAGCAGGAGGGCTGTGGCATCATGCGGAGCTGCTTGGGTTTATCCCTCAGCTTGGCACTCAACACCTACATGAATGGCTGCATGCAATTTCACAAATAGTGAGTGGTAGGGTGGGTCTGGGGAGTAGCAAAGGGCAAAGAGCCACGAGAGCTGTGCACTGAGCGAATGTTACACTCAGAGGAGAGGGCCTAGGTGGGGTGCAGCACTGTGGGAGGAGGGGGGACCCTGCAAACCTACTTTGCAGCAGAGCTGGCAGGGCCAGCTAGAGTGCTCCCTTCTCAGCTGGGCTTCTAGGCATGAGCAGCCCCCACCGAGAGGACTTTGTAGAGAAGATAAAGTGGGGACGAAGGAGCCAGCACTGCTCGCTGAGGTTAATGTTGAGTCCTGTTGCCCAAGTTCTGGAATTCCAGGTTGCAATGAACAGAGGACAGTGCAGAGGAGAAGCTACTGGAGCGCAGAGCCGCTGGGTTCTAGCAGAGAAAACAGCTGACTAGGCTTCACTGCAGTAGAGGAAAGAGGCCCAGGGGCTTGCTCCTGCGGCGGGAGCTGCTGGGGCTGGAAGGTGTCGATGCTGTATGCGGTGGCCACGAAGCAGCACCTTGCTGAGGGCCCCGGGGAGGCCCAGTGGCACTGACACCAAGCCACGCCCTGGCCAGGAGCGTGGGCTCTCATGGCACTGTTGCAGCGACCCAGTCACCAGCTGAGCTGCTGCTTCTGCGACCATTTCCAAAAGGATAGTCTTTTGCGTGTCTCTGGAGTTGTGTGAGGTTTCAGTTTTTGTTCTTTTATCTTCAGTTTCACATTCTCCTAATTAAAGTATCAAATACTTCCTGAAGCAGTGTAAAATTTAATCAGTTCAATAAATAGTGACATTTCGGGATGTGACCAGCTTTTAAATTTCTCTGTGCCAGGAGAGTCACTTGAGACTTTGTACCCATGACCTAGCTTCTGCTGTGAACCAGAATCTGGCATCTGTGCTTGAGTGGTTGGGGCAGAGAAGATGAAGAAGAGAGCAGCTGTTGCCCGTGTGTGTGTGTGTGTGTGTGTGTGTGTGTGTGTGTGTGTGCGCACGCGCGCGCATTTCCTAAATTATTTGTTACTTACAAATAAAAACATGAAAGTGATTTTAGCTGCTTATGCACTCAACCAAGGGAATCATGTCACTTTTTCTCTCTGGCATTTAAATTATCAAGTATATGTTAGGCTCTCTGAAAATGCTTATTCACATTAAATTAAATTCTCACATTTTTATTCAAATTAAATTTTAAAATCTCCTCTCTGCCTCTGCCCCCACCTCAAAGGACACATGCACTGTTGCTGCTGTACTCCAATACTGAGGGAAGTTTGAACAGGTTCTAAGTACTAGAGGCAAAGCAGTAGGATGCTGAGAATCAGGTATTTATGTAGAAAGAACTGTGCCATGTTCTCATGCTTCAAACGTGTCCTTTCACTGTCCCCCTGCAGGTGGCCTGAAGTGTCCCGTCTGCAGCTTCGTGTATGGCACCAAGTGGGAGTTCAACAGGCACTTGAAAAATAAGCACGGCTTGAAGGTGGTGGAAATTGATGGTGACCCCAAGTGGGAGGTAGGCTCCTGAATTATGGTACTGATCCTGACATAAATGCTACCCAGGCCAGCCCCAGTGCTCAGCATGGACAGCCACACTTCAGACCACTGGGTTTGGCCACTGGGAAATTTCTGAAACCTTTTCAAACCACCTCTTTGGATATGGTTGGGTGGGATCTGGATGGGAGTCCATGCATGTGGATTCTTATTCTGAATAAGAATATGAGCGTCAGCTGTTCTTGTTCTTGGAATGTTCGCATCGCCTCATTGACCTTTGTACTTCTCAAATTCAGAAATCTGGTCATAGATGTTGCATCTGAAATAAGAGTAGAATACAAAGAGACTGTCGCCGAGTTCCCTGTGAAAACTGGGAGAGGCCCCATGAACTGATGCCAGAGGCCAGTGTCCCTCTCTGGAAGGCTCATAGCTAACCTGCACCTTTGCTTTCCCCTAAGGAGTTGGAATCAGTTAGAGCCAGCAGTCGTTGCTCTTTTCAAATACCAGGAGCTAATGGTAGTTCCTTAAGATGTACCTTCTTAGTCTCAGCAATATTGACATTTCAATCTGGGTAATTTTTTGTTGTGGAGGGGTTTCCTGTGCCTTATAAGATGTCTGGTGCCTTTCTGGCTACTTTTGACTTGATATCAGTGGTATCACCCCTGTCCCCTCGGCCACCATTAAGATAAACGCCAGACATGGCTAGTGTCATTGCTCTCTGGCAGTCCACACTAGCTGTGGCTGATACGAAGACTTTATAGAGCATTCATTGGTTAGGAGTAAAGGCGTTGAAACAAAATCCATGACCCACGAAAGTAATAAACCACCATGACAACACAGGATTCTGGAATGACAAAGAAGAGTGTTCAGTGGCGGGGCATACATTGATATAATCCATCATGATAATAGAACTGGGGAGAAAAATAAAATGAGCCTCTTCATAGATGTAGAACAGGCATGTGGCACAATTTAATATTCACTGATTAAAAACAGACGATAAAGTAAGAACCTGATGGATGCATCCTTAAGATGATAAGAGTATATGTGCGTCAGCCCAAAAGCCAGGGTCTTACTTCCCTGGAAACACTACCAGGGAGTTTCCCCTGCAGTCAGAAACATGCCAGGAACTCTCAGCAAGCCCAGTAGTCGTGAGTGCTGTGGGGCGTCAGCCCACGTAGCTAGAAGGGCCAAAGCAAATAGAGCCCCAGGGAAGGAAAACGCTTTCTGTTGGCATATGATGGAATTGTATTTTTGGAAAATTCTAAAGAATGAATGAGAAACTACTACCAATAAGGGGGAGCGAATTAAAAGACCAGCAACCACAATTAGCACGTATTCAGCCATGTCTGTATATGTGTGCTACCTACTTAAGTGCACATATATATAACCTGGAAACAAATAACCTTCAACCGTTCTCCAGGTTTCTTCCCATAGACTACTTAATCCAAACAAGGCCAGACTACACTGCCAGTTACTTCGTTCCATTACTGTAACAATAAAAACGCTGCTGAAAATCTCAGTTTGGCTGGGCTGCACATTATATGTCCCATGAAAATGTACTTTCTTCCTCCATAGACTCACACATCTTCCTTCCTCCCTAAACTTCAAACATTTAGAAGTTTTAGATGACTTTCATAGTTTTTGTCTCAAGAAAAAAAAAATCAGAAGATAGATAGGAAGCAAAGTTATCATTTATTACAAGAAGCAGAAAAATAGAAACTGATGAACAAATATGTATATGGGGAGCCATAAATACTTGGAGACGTAAACTTGAAGTTGAATAAATGAGCAGGCATCCATCATGACTAGTGTAAAGGGGTGAATGTTCCTACAGCTAATTCATAAAATGATATATCAATGTAGTATAATGAAAGTATTACTAGATGTTTTTTTCTGGAGATAATCAGCTTGATTTTTGAAGTTAATTTGGAAGGATAATTGGGAATATTGAGGAACACCTTGGAAAACTGACAGTGTTAGAAGGCTGTCGGATATCAAACGTGTTATGCGCCCTCAGTGACCAGGGCACTGTGATGTTGGTGTGTGAAGATGCCTGCTCAGGCAAAATAGAAAATTCAAAGACTGCCGAGTGATTTGGGGAGGTCTAGGGTCCTGTAAAGATGGAATTCCATGTTCATAGCAGAAGAGACATGGCCATTTTAGTGAGCCGCACTAGGTAGCTAAACAGCCACAAAGAAAAGGGTGAAGTTGGATCTGTTCCTTACAACTTAGATGAGACAGATTTCCAAAGGATCAGAGACTTCAATGTAAAAACAGTGATGCTTTACAAATATTAGATGAAATCATGAATGAATTCACTTATAAAATGTGAAGATTTTCCTTAATTATAATTAGTAATGTAGATTCAGCAATGGGAAGAGTTTTCAAAATAACTGCATGAAATACTGAAAAGTCTTCTAGACATTTTTCAGTGTCTCTGCACATTGCCCTGGGGCCTTGTGCCACATGGTGAAAGGTAAAAAGTATTTTCAGTGATGGCATAGAAAAAGAATATCATTTCTCTATAAGAGGCATCCAAATACACTGATTAAAAAAGTCAACAGCCCAGAGGAAGAGTGTGCGTGAAATGAGAAAGGCTCATGGAAAAAATGCCGCCACGCTCAAATATCTGCAGGCGTGATCAGCTCCACGCACAATGAACAGACTGTTCATCAAAATCAGACTGAAGCCGGGCGTGGTGGCGCACGCCTGTAATCCCAGCACTCGGGAGGCTGAGGCGGGAGGATCGGTGCGAGTTCGAGACCAGCCTGGGCTACAAAAGTGAGCTCAAGGCCAGCCTCAACTGCATAGCAAGACCCTGTCTCAAAAAAAGACAAAAAAAAAAAAAAATCAGACTGAGATAGAGTTTCTCACTTTTTAGATTGATAGGAATCCAAAAGTTGGACATCATTCCTGTTGAAGACGCTGTGAGAAAATGCACTCTACCCCTGCGAAGCAGATAGTAGTAGGGAACAAAATTGCATATGTACTTCTGTGTACATTAGCCGTCCTGTCCTGCTGGTAGGGAACCACCTCCGAGTTACACTGACTAGATGAGAAGAAGGCTCCGTGGAAGGCTGTAAATTCCAGCATGCGACTGTAAGCAACCTAGTGTCTATCAGCCAGAGACTGGAGAACCCTGGGGCTGTGCGAGGGAAGTGAGGTGGCCCTGACTGATTCTGTGGTTGTCTCCGTGGTGTACAGTGCACGAAAAAGTGCTCTAAAGAATGGTGAGGCTGTTCTGTGAGTAATTTTTAGAAAGAAAGTGTCTGCCAGGTATGGTGGTCCAACACTGTAAGGCCAGCACTCCAGGAGACCGCGGCAGGAGGGTGGCAACTTCAAGCTGAGCCTGCACATCTTAATGAGTTAATGAGACCTTGCCTCAAGAGTAAACATACATACATACATACATACATACATACATACATGCATACATACATAAATAGTACATGATACTTAGTATGAAGGCCCTGAATTCAATCTCCAGTAATACCAAAGGAAGGAAAAGAAAAAGATACGTGTGGCAAATCAGTCATCTTGTACCATGGATGAATGATGTCATCATCCTGAAAGAGATGGGAAGAAAGGAGCCGATTTAGGTAGCAGGAGGAAGAAGTGCTTTGCTGCACACTCGAAGGCCGGAGAAAGCGTTGTGGATGAGACCTGCTCGGGTGGGTCATAGGGCTAAAAGTGGGTCACTCGGGAGGTAGCAGTCTGGGCTGTCACGTGGCTCCCAGGAAGGCCTTGCAAAGAGCACCCTCCTTCCTAAAAGTGATTATGACAAGTGATTATGACCCTGGAGTGAGAGGGGCCTTTGCGGGCAAGGGCGTACTATAGCTCACGTCCAGTGCTGGTGAAATATGTTACTAATGGTACTTAAAAGTGGAAATGCCACCTCTTCTTTTTGTTAATTTCTCCATTTATCAAGTAGTTACTGAGTCTCCTATATGTCAGGGAGGAAACACCTAAATGAAATTGCTTGGTTATTTGCAAAAGGACAATTACATGCTCCTGTGAACCTCACTGGCAGCTACTGATCAATGCTTATGTCGCATAGCTTTAGCTACTATGAATTTCAAAGTCCTGCTTTTTTCTTCTTTCTTGCTGATATTCACGTTTTGCTTCTGCTCTGCAGCCCTAATAGAAAGAGATCATCATTAATATCTAATTTTGTGAAAATGCTGATCCACTGCTTCTCTAGGTCTGAAGCACCTGTGGATGTCACTTCAACCTCTACGCTCACTAGTCCTGATAGTTACTGAATAGTTTTTGTAATCATTTTTGCTTTTGGCACCCTTCATGTAAAAATAACAGTGGCACAAATGGCTGTGATTTACTGAACTCTGGCCGTGTGCCGGGACCTGTGCTTTTACCTGCTGTATAATTATATTGCCGTCCTCCTTCTTTCTGGTGCTCTATAATTATATACCCATCCTCCTGCTTTCCTCTCCTCCTTTCCACCATCAGTTGCTCGGTGGCCCCTGTTACTATATGGTGCAAGGCCCCAGTGTAAGAGACGGTGTTGGTAGCAGTGAGAGGGGACAGAGAAGCCTTTAGAAGTGCATGTCTGAATGTAGTCATGGCCAAGTGGTTAAGGCAATGGACTAGAAGCTCATGTTTGAGGATGTCTGGCTTGCAAATCTCTGGTTATGAACCACATACTCTGCTCCCTGTTGCAAGCATGGGTATCACTAAATCTGGTTTTATAAACTCTTGGTTCTTGCAAAGAGATGATTTCCCTTTGGGGCATATATTTATTACTGCAGCTGATTTGGGGCAGTGCCATGTAAAAGAGGCACTGTGTTTCCTTTCTTCTGTATATTTGTCTTAATGCATTATCCTGGAACTCCTGGGTAACTGTTGATCCTTTCAGTGGCCACTTTGGCATTGTGTTTGCATTTAGCCAGCAGCAGAAACTCCTGAGGAGCCTTCCACGCAGTACCTCCACATCACAGAGGCTGAAGAAGACGTTCAGGGGACTCAGGCAGCTGTGGCTGCCCTCCAGGACCTGAGATACACCTCTGAGAGCGGTGAGGGAATACCTATGTTTGAGGCCTCAGAGCTGGCATTATATGCTGGCTGGCTGGCTGGCTGGTTGGATGGATAGATGGATGGATAGATGGATGGATGGATGGATGGATGGATGGATGGATGGGTGGATGGGTGGATGGCTAGATGGATGGATGGATGGATGGATGGATGGATGGATGGATGGATGGATGGTTGGATGGGTGGATGGCTGGATGGATGGATGGGTGGATGGATGCGTGGGTGGGTGGGTGGGTGGGTGGGTGGATGGATGGATGGATGGGTGGGTGGGTGGGTGGATGATGTTTGTCACTCAACCTATATCAAAGTCCCTAACCTAGCATTCACAGTGCAAGAAGCAGGTCTCTTGTCAGGTTCCTGGATCTCTGTCTTTGGAAGTGGTCCAGAATAGAGTCCCAGCAGGAGACATGCCCAGTGACAGGGTAGTAAGATTTTCCTGGACACAGCACTTCACTCCCATAACAGCCTGTGAGAGGGGGAGAGCTCACTATTGACGCTTCACAGTTATGCAGGTGGCTCGCATTGCTAGTGGTGGGTGTAGTGGAAAATGCCCTTTCTCCTCTTGGTGATGGAGCTGGTCGTGGAGCCTGGCTCTGCAGACCTCTCAGAGCACAGTCCCTGTTCCATGCTTCCTTGTGTTCATCCATTCCAGGGGCTCATCCCAGGGTCCCTAGGGTCCAGGCAGGCAATGTCAGATGGCAGTGGTGACTGGTGTGCTCCAAGTCCCATTGCAGACCACTTGTAACCCAGGGCTGCTGATCCACACTCGTGTTGTACATCACTCAGTTCCCACCCTTGGGTCTTCCCAAAAGGTCAAGCTAGGAATTTTACATCAAATGTGATAATTTCTAAGTTTTAGATAAATACAGAATGAAATTGCTAGTCTAGTGGCAGTCAGTCATTGTGCTGGGAAACAGCTTCTTCTGATGCTCTATGAATACAACTTAATGTTACATTCCACAGCTCCATCTATATTTGGAGGAAGAGATTAGGCAAGTGGGCCTAGAAACACAGCACTTGAGTCAAATGCTGTCCATACAGGACTGAGGGAAAACACAGTTTCTACCCAACTCTTAAATTCGCCAGTGCTAGGTCCAAGAAAGCTACACCAAGGCTCCTAAAGGCCAGTAAGTCTAGAGAGATGTGTGGGCAGGACATTGCACCTTTAGCTGGAGGAAATGCAGAGACATGGCCTGCACTGCTGCAGACTGGAGTGGCCCAGCTCTTAGGAACAGCCTGGAGCCTGAGGCTCTGTCTCTGCGTTTCCTTTGTGCCACTAACTGCTCAAGCTCTGCAAAACACAGCCTGTTTGTCTGCATCCCACAGAAGCAACATGCATGCAGCCGTTCCCATGTGCACACCTGGCTTCTCAAGGCCTGCTAGTGTCTCTCAAGCTCTTCCCATACATTTCAGACTGTGTGCGCAGCTCAGCAGACCAGGCCCTCCTGCTCTGGCTCCTGGCTGCCTGAGCTGCCCAGTGTGTTGCTTTGCACCCAAGCTGTGGTTCTCAGCACTGACTGCATTCCGCACCTCAGCGCACCAGTGGTCTCAGATCAATGGCTTGGCCCCTTCTTCTCCATAGCATTTTCTCTGCCCATCTGATGCCACCTCCAGTGCTCAGACTGTGTCTTTTACTGGGGACCCACTGCACTTCGTGACACTAGTGCCCAACTGCCCTGTTCTTATGAAATCTACCAGGCTCTAATGGCTTGCTTACATTTGGGTACCAGGAGCCCGTGAGCCCAGGAAGAAGTAGGGAGGAAGATGGTGTCAGGTCTCACCTGTAGGAATCACAGTTCCCGCTGATTCTTAGGGCGTATGAAGTGGCCATGGAGGCAGGAGGTGGATGAGAAGTTGACATGTAATCTCAGTGTATTCTACCAGTAAATGCTTTAGTCTTTAGATGCTGGGACTGCCTGGCTCCAAGGCCCATGTGACCATCTGCTCTTGGGTCACGTGTGGCTGTGAGAAGGGGTGCGCCTGGTGCGTTATGAATGCAGCAAAGCCTTGGCCTTGGCTGTGAGCAGTTTATTCCAGAAACATGCTTGTGACCCAAACGCTTGTGTGTCAGGGTGGATTTCCCCATAAGAAATAATGGAATCCACTTCTCAACCTCAATGCCAATACTATAATATAATACAAAATAATAAAATTCCATATAAAAAATAAATTAATTTGCACTTATCTCTGAAAAGCTTCGCAGCTGGAATGAAGGAGAGAAGGGTCGTACAAGACGGCTTTCTCCATCACTAACAGAGTCCTTGCTGTCTGTCGGCTCAGTGGAATCTTTCTCTTCTCATACAGAGTTAGCAAGGCACACTTGCTTCTGCCTATTTGGAGGACTTTGCAGGAAAGTGACTTTGCATTGTCATTAAACAGGTCCATTGCCCATACTGCTGCAGCCTTGTCTAAGTGGTGCTCCTCGACCTAGCTTTGCGCTGTTTCACATATTTTGCATATTTCTCTAATCTCTTTAAGGAATTCCTCACACTTTTTCCTCTTCCTCCTCTGCAGACAAATCTCCTCCATATTGTCTTGTTATTGGGAGATGATGACCCCCAACCCCCAGTTCTCAGGGGTGCAGGCACTGACAGAATCTTCATGGTCCCATGCTAGTGTGGACCCAAGACAGTGATCATCCTGTTAGTCAAATGCTGAGCAGGGAGAGGGTGCAGGAGCTGGAGGTGGCCAAGCGCACAGTGCCAGCAGGCAGGTGTGCCTAGCCGCTGCCTCGCCCTGTGGAGTCCTCACGTTGGATGCTATTGAAACAGAAGCCGGGGCTTGTGCAGGCTTGGAGTTTTCTAGCCCCCTGCTCAGCTCATGGAGGTAGCACTGGACCGTCTGTTCATCTCTTGTGCAGTGTATTTGGTTCTGCCTGTGAGTGTGTCAGCTGGTGCCCTCAGGGGTGACACTGTGAGGCGCAGTCCTGTCTTCAGGCTGCGATTCAGAACGTCTGGCTTAAATTCCGGCCTTGTGACCTCATTGCCTCAGTCACCAGAGGCAAGTCTCTTTGTGGCCAACTTATAAGTCAGTGAAATGGGGATAGCGTTGCAGTGCCATCTCCTTAGAGGTCGCTTGGGGTTTTGAAAGCTTCTCATAGAAAATGCTTGCTAAGCCATAAGATAGCACCCAGATTATCCTTCTTGTCAAAATGAGTGTTTACTAAGAGCCTGTAGGGAAGACAGACTGATACTACAGTGGGTGTTCTTCAGCTCCCCAGCTGGCCTTGATGTCTCCTGTGTGCTTGTTCCTTCTAAGGTGACCGCCTTGACCCCACAGCCGTGAACATACTGCAGCAGATCATCGAGCTGGGCACTGAGACTCACGATGCCACTGCCGTCGCCTCAGTAGTTGCCATGGCGCCTGGGACAGTTACGGTGGTAAAACAGGTGAGACCCCTCTCTCGGACACACTGGCTTCTCCTGCCACTGTGCTCCCCGTGCCTCCCTTTGTTTCCAGGACTTTGGCTATGGTAGATTTGCTATGAAATTGATCTAGTCTTGTGTTTTCTTCTACCTGAGCTTCCTATGGAATTGCTCTGCATATGAGGATACGTGTGGGCCAAGAGGCATGGTGTATTTAACAAACACTCTGGGAACTCTTTGTCTCCCTTCCAAGGATCCAAGAGGGAAAATAGGCATGATGCGGACTCAGCTAGGCTCATCTGTTGGGTCATTTTCCCCCAAGGCCCCACCAAGAAGAAAACCAGTAAGCCATGGGGACAGCCTGCCCATGAGTATTGCCCAAGTAAACATCAACTTGTCGGATCATACATAAGATGGGAAAAAAATGGCCAGTTGTGAAGAAAGGTTGTTCTAGTAAATGAGGAGTGACCTGTTAGGCTCATGCCATCTTCCTCACAAGGACTTACTGTCTGTTAGACTGCAGAACACGTGATAATTAGAGCATCTTCTCTACTTATACTTGTCTCTCCATCTACTGTGTCCTGCGTCACTTTATGAAAGATTTAGCTGGCTCATAAAAGTACTTAAAGGCAGAAAACACATAAGAACCAGGAAAATACTTACTCTAGAATCAAAGTCTAAGTTTGAGAAGAAAGTTGTAGCGAAGACCACTGAGTTTCACATTGTTGTCTGTTCTTTCACCGGGTTTTCATTGAGTACAGTACCTGCTGTTATCCAGTGGGGCCTGGGGGGTGGGCTTCAAGAGGGAACCAATGCCTGCTGTCATGGTGGTCACTGCTGGGGAACAGAGGAAAGCATGGTGTCTGGTTCATTAAACAGCAGTTAGGTACAGGGGAGAAAAATTGGTGTGGGGCTGAGGAGTGTGGGCAGGCACTGTTTTATAAGGCAGCGTCAGAGACTTCAGTGTCTTTGGTGAAGAGACGTGAAAAAGGTGTGTGCTGCCCAAGTTTGACTGTAACTCTGATACGCCTGTGTAGCTGAAAACGAGAAGGAAATAGCAAGCAGTTTTCTTAGGGGATGAGTGAGCTTGGCCTTAAAAGTAAACACGGCTCTCAAATGTGAATCCTCAAAGGAGGTGTTCCCAGTCACCTTTCCCTCCTAGGTGGCCTAAGGCACAAGTCAAAGTATAAAATTTAGCCCAAGTAAGTTTCTGGAGTAACCAGAACATTTTGGCTCAGCTCTGGATTTTCTGATCTGGGAACAAGACTCAGTCTACCTATACAAATGTCTGGATTGTGTGCTTAGCTTAGCTTTGCTTTGGTTTGCCGTGCCTTCCCTTCCCTTCCCTTCCCTTCCCTTCCCTTCCCCTCCCCACCC
>PVJA010018434.1:0-39986 GCA_004027025.1 Myocastor coypus | reverse complement strand
GAGAGAGAGAGAGAGAGAGAGAGAGAGAGAGAGAGAGAGAGAGAGAGAGAGAGAGAGAGAGAGAGAGAGAGAGAGAGAGAGAGAGAGAGAGAGAGAGAGAGAGAGAGAGAGAGAGAGAGAGAGAGAGAGAGAGAGAGAGAGAGAGAGAGAGAGAGAGAGAGAGAGAGAGAGAGAGAGAGAGAGAGAGAGAGAGAGAGAGCCAGAGAGAGAGCCAGAGAGAGAGAGCTAGAGAGAGAGCCAGTGAAAGAGAGCCAGAGAGAGAGCCAGAGAGAGAGACAGAGAGATCCAGAGAGAGAGAGAGAGAGAGAGAGAGAGCGCCAAGGAACACTTTGGGGGTGTGTCTGGGGTCCGGAACTGAGGCAAAGAGAACTGAGCTTATTTCCCAGTTCCTTTTTCTCCCTCCCTCTCTTTCTTGGGTAGCAGCGGCTCGTGGCATCGCTTCTCCGCCCAGGATTAGTTGCCAGAGGAGCAGCCCTGGGGGTATACGAACCCGGGCGCTCCCGCCCTCCACCCCCGTGAAAATTGTTCCACAACTTCTGGTTTTCCACTCTGCCTCGGGCTGTCGGGTCCCCAGCGCAGGCCAGGGCTCAGAAGGCTAGCCGAATCTCGTTTTGGGGAACAGCTCCGGTTTGGAGGGGTGGGTGCACATGGAAATTACCGGACTACTGCGTCGCGTTCAAGTCCAAAGCACCTGCCCTCGGCACCGGGCTCAGGTTGGGTCCCTGGCTGAACTGTACACACACAGCCTACTGATTCTTTTGCCAAGGCGTTGGGGGCCAAAGCAAGGCTGGGTACTCGGAGTGGAGGTGCTGCTGAGGGTGCTTCGGAGAAGATGCTTAGGGAAAGGGTTACTTTCCCAGTTTCTAGAAGGCTTTGAGCGGTAGAGTTAGCAGGGATCATCCCTGAGAACAGAGCCGGGCACTGCTGTCCTAACCTGGGTTTGTGGGATGTGTTCAGCAATCTCGCCACATGACTGTTGGCTGGGAAAATTCAGTTGTCTGAAATGCCGGGGAGAGCTTTTTAGACGCCCAGCTGTGGTTTGGTGATAGACCCTCAGATTCTTATAGCTCCCACAGACACTAGCATGTCGACCCCTTGGTGAATTCTACGGAAAACGTCCTTGGGACTCCCGCTTGCTTGGCAAGAGTCATCACCAAACAGCTTTTTAACGTGAAACAGAGACGCTTAGCTAGCTGCCTCCCCAGCTCCTGGTCTCCACAGCGCAAAGGACTTGCAGTTGCTAATCTGGTCAAGAGGGCAGGCACTAGGTTGTGAGTGAACCGCAGACATCATGTCTGGAGAAATTCCTCGATGCTGTGTACAGTGTGAGTCTCACTCCAAAGGCTGTGCTGTGCCCCGTGATGTCAGGCAAGTTAGAAAAGAGCAGAGTCTATCTTGGGCAAGGCAGAAAGGCTTCTGCACGGGGAGCTCTTAGCTAAGGGCAAGTTGAAAGGTACCGGAAACTTTGGCAAAGGCAGAGAAGTTTGTGTGATGAAATATCATTGTTTACTTTTAACAGTTCTTTTAGTCTGAAATGTTTTGTCTTTAAATGGAAGTATTGTGTTTACCTTTTATTTGCTTCTGATAAAAACGCTGCTAATAAAGAATAATAAATTGGCAGCTTTCTTTTGTTGATTAATGATATATTTCACAATTGTTACTGGAACAAAAAGATCAGAATCAGTTTGGCAATGAAACTCAACAAATCTTACTAAATTTATCAGTGATTTTAGGCTTTAAAAAGAAAGTAATGACTTAGATACACACTTCATTCACCATTCTTGCCATAGTAGGGTAAGATTGAATTCAGAAGTTAAAGGCTTTGGAAAATCAGGAATTACTTCAGTATATTAAATCATTTTCCAATTAAATGCTTTAAATAATTTTAGTAGGTTGTGCTGTGAATTGAATAAATTAATTTTGGAAGTCTTCAGTGGTTCTTCACCAGCTTATTGAAGTTCCTTTTAAGTCACACTGTGGATAAGAAGCAAACTGTTCTTTTTAGATGCAAATTAGCTACCCATTCTATAGACTAGTTGCAAATCTTCTATTTAACTTACCCAGGGAATAATGGATTTTTAAGAATGCAAAGTTATAAGACATGTTTCTAATAGCAGAAAAAGACTTCATGGAAATGTTTCTCTAGGGACTCCTGCTCCTGCCCATCCCTGTGTAGCAGTCCATCAAATACATTTGTCACTGATCCCTGATTATATTAAATGTACTGAGTATGTTGGAAGGCCCTGCAAAGCCCGGGCACTTGAGCTTTCTACTCTGTTGAGATTATATTAGTACATGATATCTGTCCAGCTGTGCTGTTTGAGTTGCTTAGAATTTAGTAAGATCGCATTCATTTTTGTGATGGATGAAGTGGACTTATGGAAATGTGGAAGAAACAAGTTTGGAAGAGGTAAAGAAAGAAATCTATATCTACTTTTATTAAAAAAAAAAAAAAAAAAAAAGAAAACAGATGTTGAAGCAGACCTCCCAATAGTGGCAGGACTATAAAGTAAACCTCTTCTTCTGAAGTGTAAGGACTATGCACTTTATGACAAATGACAGTCACTTTTATCAGATTGTTTTCATACAGTAGTAAGATCATGAATTACTAATTACTCTTATTTTAAACCTGCCAGTAACTCCTTGTTTAAAATTATTGTGCTAAATCCCAGAGGAACCAGTATGCTTCTGAGCTGTGGTGCCATGAAACTGTAACCATAGTTTCTTTTTTTGGGGGGGGGGGGCAAGGTTCAAACTCAGGACCTTGCACTTGCCAGACAGGCACTTGTGCCTTGGAGCTATCTTCCCAGCTCCATAACTATAGTTTCTGTAGTTACACTTTTTCAGTGTTAGAAGAAAAAGAGTATCCTCTTCCTGCAGCTTTCCTAACTAAATTGTGATTGTTTTACTCCACTGACACTTTCCAGTGCTGCTGCCCATAGGTTACCAAATCACCACTTACACTTGCAGTTAATAAACTCTCTAGCAGGCAGCTTAGGCAGCAGTTTAATCCAGTGCTGTTTTATAAGATCACATAATGTTATGAACACATCAGATCCACTGTGCATACTGGTCTTCATTTTCATGTAGTCCGTTGTGATGCCAGTGCAAGTGGTGTTGGCTAGGACAAGTATATTAGTTACACAAATACCCAGTACTGCTGCCTGGGGTGATGCTGGATAAGTCAGTCCTTGAGCAGCAGTATGGCTCAGAGAATGACCAGACCAGACGTGCAAGCTGGAGGGAACATGTTCACTTTTTGCAATTGGAAAGCATTGTAATATCACAGACATTGAAAGATGAGTACCGGAGCCGAGTTATATCTAATTAGACTATTTTAAGTAACATTGTATCCCTTAATAGAACTGAGAGCCACCAAAAGAGATTGGATTAAATGAGTTCACAATTGAAGCTAGGGAGTAAAATATAGTCTTGTTTTTTGTTCTAGTTGAAGATGTCAAATTCTCAGTTTAAATATATTCCTTAAGAATAATAACAGCTCTTTTCAGTTTCTTAGGGCAGTGTCATTTCTGAAGATTATTTTCACTGATTTTTATGCTAAAATAGGATAAAAACTGGCACTTTTTCCTTTTTATGATGTGAAATGTGCAGTTATTGCTTAATATCTGCCCACATGAGGAGTAGAAATACAATTATGTTATGCCATGGCTAATGATGGGGATGCTGACCTTGGCCAGCAGTGGGAGGGGAAAGAATGGGCTTTATTGATCCCAATGGTTGCTTTTGTGGAATCATGCCTTGAATCTTTCTTACTTAGAAACAAGAAAGGCCAAGACACAAGCCCATGCTTAATATCAGCAATATACAGTGTAAGAGTACAAGGGGCATTTGCAATATGGGGCTTTTTTATCATGGTGAGAAAAAGACAATATATTTTCTTTCCTTATAAATATAGGATGGACACATTTGTGATGAACTGTGCTAGAAAATATCAGGGCAAACAGTTGACATGATAACTTTTGAGAAAAACAAGATTAATCAAAATCTGTACAATTTTTCAACTTACTTTTGTATTCATAGTGTATTATGTACTGTACTTCAAAATGGCAACTTACTTATAAAATACAGAATGGCAAGCACATTAAGAGTCATTATTCCTGTTTTGATTAGTTCATGTAAGAAAGAGGAAGAGGATGGATAGGGGAGAGGGGCAGAAGGAAGGGGAAAGTTATAGGCAATTTAGAGCATCATGCTTGCTTATTTCTCCATCCAACTTCATAACTTGTAGGACTTCGGGAAATTCATAGTTGATACTTCATACTTCATTTGTATAGTTATAATTCCCTTAGGAGTTTTATTAGCTACCACAAGTTTTGAGGTCATTAAACATGTTTTGAGTCTATAGGTAGCAAAGATCATCAGCCAAGAAATCATATGGTTTTGGCTGTATGCCAAATATTATACACAAGCCTCAAATATGTCTTTAAATATGAATAATTCAGTATCACAAATTCTGTTTATAAATATCTACATAAAATGTATAGTTATAAGGTCTAAAGAGATCTGATGTTATTTTTAATATAGCATGTGTGGTTTAGTATACTAAAATTTTCCAAATATTTTAAACTTTATTGATAAATAATTTTAATAATTTTAAGGTACATTTTGATATTATATGTATAATAAAATAATATTTAAATAATGAAGGCATAATTTTTATGGTGTGATTGCAGAGGAATTAAGGACAGGAAAATATGGAAATTCCCAAGTTTACTGGTGACTTTGTGGGCAGATACTGGTTTTCAGAGCTGCTTTTGATGTGTGGAATGTCTCATGGTAATGCTAATATATGTTTGTGTGTGAGTGTCTGTGTGTGTGTGTGTGTGTTTGTGTGTACGTCTGTGCATAGAGGTATGCATGGTGGACCTAGTTGAAGGAGGGAAAGCCTAGAAAGCTAGGGTGTGGGCATCTTCTGTAACTGTGAGGGATGATTTATTCCGACCCTTTGGTAGGGCACTAGAAAGTTGAAAAGATACTGGGTATACTTTCAAATCATGGTGACTGGTGATTCCCTGAGTGAAGCCTGCCTTTGGCAGGTCTCTCTAGGTGCCTGGTATTCTCACCTTTGGCCTCCACAGGCCCTTCCCACCTTCTACTGGAGGGGGAACCTCTGCTTACTATCTTCCTCTTCAGTTTTGGTGTGAGCCCAGAGGGCTGCAGTCCTACGAGGAGCTCTCCTCCTGCTCAGCCCTGTGATGCATCACTACAGCCATCTGACCTGCCTTACTCCTTTTCCCGTTTGCTCTCATCATCATCTCCATCATGCCAGTGTAGCCATTCTTCCTCCACTATCCTACCTCAATTTTCTGGTTAATTGAAATACATCAACCCAGAGATTTATGTCCACTTTTTAGAAGCCTGGGTTATACTGTTCTTTCCCCATCTCGCATCTGAATGAATGGAAATGAGTCAGACAATAAGAGGACTAAGAAGAGCTGGATATAGTGCTGAGAGAAAAAATAGCCACAGCTGATGTTTCTAAGCTATCGTAGTCTGCTTTCTATTGCATTACCTGCATTCTACGCAGTGTAACTAGAGTGTATGGGTGAATACCATGAAGTAAACCTCAGTAGGAAAACTTTGGACCCCAAAACAAGGGGTCTCTGGTCTTTAATGAGGTGGATTATGCATATAGAGAACTAATAGACTAGAATGCTTATATGTTCTCATCAGAACATTCACAGATAACTAAAATAAGTATTAGCCACACAGAATGTATTACATTTGGCAAATTTAGATCAGCTATCAGTTTACATTTTAGTAATCTGAAAGTGAATTTTTAAATTTCCCAGATATCATGAGGCATGTTTATCTCATGTCTGAATAAAAGTGAAATATAGTTATTATTAATTGATTGAATATTGTTAACAGTTATAGTGTGAAAATATCAGCCTTGTGTATAATAAAGTTCATACTGCTTTCATCCAAATGCTCTGCTTAAAAATGTATACTTTTAGGGGCCCAGCAGGATGGCTCAGTGGTCTAAAGTGCCTGCTTAGGTGGCTGCAGGGACCGAGGTTTGATCCCTAGCACCACATGCTGCGCCAGCCCTGCGCTCAGGGCAGGCTGAGCCGGCCATAAAAATAAATAAATAAACAAACAAAAGTTGTGAAACAAGAAAAATAAATAAATAAAAAATGTATACTTTTAGAGGAAGATTGTAGCACACTATAGTGAATTAGTAGTGTTTCTGATGGCCATAATTATGTTCTTACCTGCAAGAAGCTTCCATCTGAAGTATCAAAATGCATAAATGCTTTTTACTTGGTTAAACTGAATGTTTACATGATGCATTAATTTTATCAACTTTAAAGATACCATTTTTTCTTTGATTTGTTTCCAATTCAAAATTTTTATTTCTTCTATTTAGTGTATTTGGTACAGGGTCTTGCTACACACTCCAACTTGCAGTGATCCTCCTGTTTTCAGCCCACCCACTCTGGGATTACAGGCATGTGCTATCACACCTGGACTGGATACTTGCTCAGTTCACTTGGGGCAAGGCCAGCACAGCATGTGGTGCCAGGGATTGACCCCAATCCCAGTGCTTGCCTAAGCAGGTGCTTAGTCTGCTGAGCTATGTCACCGGACCTAGCATTGTTAATATATTTTCAGTTGTTCTTGTTCTTTGATTGGATACATTTCAGAAGCATTCCCCCATGCTTTTGTGAAATATATACATTTTAGAACCACTCCCTTTGTTGAGGGTGATTTGTATCCAATGGAATGTCTACTAGGGATCCAGAGTGCCAAAGTGAAAGAGCTTACATCTGCCCTAATGAATTTGAGAATTACTGTCTTATGGCCTTTATGCCAAGTTCTATCCGAAGAACAATTTCTCACTAAAAACAATTGGGTTACAAACTGCTTAGAAATGTGGTTTATAATGGAAGTGCCAGCAGACTGTTAATTATCAGGATTCTTCCACAGTACTTGGAGACAGGGAATTCACATTAACCTGAAAGAGCTTTTCCTAGTGTACAGCATGCTTCTTATATATAGGACTAGCACTAAAAATGAGGACATCCTACTGCTCTGTGCTTGGATGCTGCTGGTGCAGCAGGACATGCCAGAGAGAGGATCATGTAGGAAGGAAACTTCTTGCTTTTCACTGCACGATGTAGCAGTAGTTTCCCAAACTTCTTTAGTTTGATTGATGGCAAATACCTTTAGCTGGTGGAAAAATTTGAGGTTAATTTTTAGCTCCAGATTTCATTCTACTTATGGAAAACTCCTCATTCATATGAATTTACACAGTTGGAGGCCAGGAAACCTGTAGTGCTACTTATGCTTTCTCTTTGTTTTTCACATAGGAATTTTTTAAATAGTTCTGCTTTGACCAAGTGTTTATTGTTTTTTATTTGTTAGTAAGATGTGACTTTTGGTGAAATTGTTTTGAAAGGGTGCCTTATTCAATAGATGTCATGGTTAGCTGATAAGCTTTGCAGTGGCTAAGACAAGATATTTTGAGTTAGCATGCAAATTTACACATTATTTGTATCTTATGTATGCTGGTAATGATGTCAACTTCTATTTGACATGTCTTTTGAAGTCTTAGATGCTACTATCAGTTGCATAGCTGGAGAAATTGTGTATGTGTGTGAGTATGTGTGTGTGTGTATAAGTGTGCATGTGCATACATGCATGTGTGCTTATGCATGTGTGAAAACATTTATATGTACATATCTGTATAGGTGTATGAAGGTCTCATGGTTCATGGTCTATACCTGATAACTCATACTCAGTGATAGGCTCCATCACTGTGAGTAACAACAGCAGCAGAAAATTATCACGACTGCTAGGATTATTCAGGATCATTCCTTTTTGAGATGTTTAGCCATGTTTCACATGAATAGATGGTTTTTGCATGCCAGGGCTGTAATCGAACTTGTCATAACCTAATAAGAATAAAGAATTAAACCTTATGGATGAAAATCCTAAGCCTTTTTCAAGAAAATATATTTTTCCTGTTGAAGATTTGAGATAAAACCTGGGTGCCCTTAAACCTGTGTTCATTTACTCTCTGGGAAGCAAAAGCCTACCAAAGAGAAAATATAATTTCCTGATGCTCTGCTTCCTGTTCTCTTGAGAAACCCAACTTCCCTCTGCGTCTGGTAAAAGTTCTATTGCTAGAACTTTTAATCCATCTGTGTCATAATTGTCCATCTATTCTGTGGAGAAAATAATATATATTTGTATCGAGGAAGCCTTATGAAAATTAAGGAATCAACAGAACTAGATTATTTTGCAAGCCTGTGGTAAAATATGTTCAAAAATTCAAAGAATGGTAAGCCTTCACAGAATGCTGTACCTTGACCTATTTCTGCTACCCTTGTGGAATAAAAGTGTTCTCAAAAGTTGCAACTAGTGATTCTTACAGGAAGGGAGTAACACAGATAACATTTCTACAGGGCCAAAGGAGCATGTGGGGAAAGAGGAGTGCATGTATGTGCATTCTGTATTCTGCCTCCCTTAGATATTGATAAGCCCACTCCCACCCCAGAGTCTTTTTTCTTTTCCCACATTCAGAATCCATGCATCTAAAGGGGAGAGGTGATAATCAAGCAGATGCTATTAGTGGGAGTGGTTGCCTATTTTACACTGAAAGAAGGTAAAAGTTGAGGAAAACTGCAGAAAATGAAAGTGTGCTCTTTGAGTTCCTGACTTTAGGGAAGCAAAGATTCCTCCCTGTACCTTCCTCAGATACATGGAGTAGAGATCCACTATACAGTGTGTGTGACTAATTAACAGATGTGTCAAATGGCCCTAAAGAAAGTCCAATTTCCTTGAAAGAGTATGTGTGCATTGCCTGATTTCGTTGTCTTTCACTCAATGAAATGGCTACCTTAAAAATGATGGGTAAAATTGTGTATGCATTGCTGTCTTCAAATCACTGGAAAAGCCACTTTCTTGCTTTGAGGTAAATATCATCCACCTAAAATGCCAGGTACAATTGTATAAAGAGAAACGTTAATAATAAAGCAGCATAATAACCTTTCAACAAAAAGTATATTTTATCATTTGGCAGATGCAGTCATGAACATTAATCACAGAAACCTGCAGATAGTAGAAGCTTAATATCAAAGCTAATGATTTATTTTATGTTAATGACTTTCTGCTAGGGCATAAAAGATTGTTCATAATGGACTCTCAGAGCTATGTGCAGTTACTAAGGCTAATGGGATAATCTTTCCTCTCCCAAAATTAAGCTTTTTGAAATAAATTATGCTGTTGTTATCCAAGGCAACTCAAAAATTTACTATATAAGTAATCTTTTAAGAACTAAAGAAATAAAAAGGAAGAAAAATATTCAAAGTTGACTTTCTTGTTCATGAACAGGTTTACTTAATTAGGGAGAGAAAGTTTGTATGTGTGCTGTATCACTGAACTGGTAATTCTACATAATTTGAAACTCGGATTTCAGTGACACACTCTGCCTTTTGAGATTCAGCCCTTAGAAATATGTCCCAGACTGGAACATGTTTTCATCTATTACCAGCCAAATGATAATATTACATTGGAGTTTTTCACTGAGTTTTTAAAATCATGTTTACAGTTAGTTACAACCAACATAGTTCAATAAGAGATAATTTGCCTACTAAAGTTCACATAATGTGCTAAGCATGTCTAGTGGTTAATAAAGGCCTCCTACCTCACTCCCCTGATGGCTATAAAAGGCTATTATAGTCATGGCAGCAGTTCAGGTACAGCTGCTGCGTGTTAATAATGCATCATTGTCCCACTAATCAACACAGGAAAGGTCAGCACCCCTAAGCACCTAAGCTACCTATTCTCTATCCAAAATATTTATTAACACCTTACCAGCATATCTATTCATTTTCCTTAGTCTTAGTCAGTTAATTCCACTCCAAGCTACTTGTGTAATAAAGGTTTTGTAACCTAAGCTAGGTCATAGAAGAGATTAATACATATTCATACTAAGCTTCTCTCATAAACATGTTTCCATTTCCATAGTTATTAACTGAGTTAGTTGTATTATTATAGCCAAATCCCCTTTATAATTAAGGAGGTACATACCAAAGTGAGATTATTTTTCAATTTTACATGTTATTTAAGGAGATGTGTAGTAGCACAACAACTTTTCAGTGACCAGAATCATTTCAAGTACTGAGAAGGAATTGAGAAATGAGAAGGGGTATTTAAAATGTAAAGAGAAATTAATCAACCTTAGTTTATAGATGTCATACAATAGTGAAATATTATTTTCTTAATTGTTCTTTTGGCTTAGGGAAGCAATAATAATAAAAGCTTTTAAAGCTAGATTTTCTACACACAAAGAACATATTCATGTGGGATTTCCATTTTGCTGAAAACTCATGCAAATCAATAAGCCAGTACTTATCCGCATTAAAATTAGGTAGATAGCAATTTATAGGCATAGTGATAGTGTAGTTGTCTTCATATCCTCAGTTACTGCTTATCTAAGATAATCCTTTCTTTTGTGTCCTTAGTGAGAAGCCAAAATATTATATGAACAAGATCTCATTTTCTCATCTTGTGTTATTGCCTTCTGTTTTCTGTTACTCATTCTGATAACCCTGTGTGTACTATGTGTGTGCTATGTGTGTGCTGTGCTATGTGTGTGTGTGTGTGTGTGTGTGTGTGTGTGTGTGTGTGTGTTTTCCTTTATGATTTGGAACCTTAAATACTTTAGGAGGAGAGGAAAAAAAAACTCAACTATGTTCCCATCAAGAGAAATGTAAAAGGCAAAATAGTGGGAGGGGCCTCTGTGTGCAGCACATAATGTACAATGGTACATTTGTCATGCTTTAAATATATAATGCGTACAATAAAATATGTACAGGCACAGTTGTGATCTATGAAGTTCCTGGCTCCAGTGCCATTGTTTGTAGTCTCTACGGTTGTCATACGTTGTTCTTTGCACATCATCCCCGTACAGCAGAATTTGACACAATTTCTAGCTTTCAGCCCTGCACCATTTTCACTGCACAATGTACATGAGTTTGACAGGGTATGCTGAGGACAACCCTGGCAAGCAATTGATATTTTCAAGTGGCAAGCGTTTCAGCAGCTGCCTGCTTGTGAAAAAGGAATGATAAGATATACTGTATTGTTAGTTTCAGGGAAAGCATTAAGGTTTAAGCTCTGTAAAAATGTACACATTATTCGTCCGTGGTGAAGCAAGTCTTTTATGTTTTTTTAGAGCTTAGCTCTCTGGCTGATGTGAACTACAATGGCATTGGTCAGTAAATGAATAGGAGTACTTTGAATTTGAACTGCTGCCAATTTTGCACCAACAAAGGAACTGACAAAAGAAAGATTTTTATGTGAAATGCAAAGCACACATTTGGGGGTGGGGAAAGGTAAGGAAAAAGAAAAGAGAAAAAGACCCACAGGAGAGAATATTTTTAACATAGATTTGCAAGGATACAAATAGTTAAGACACAATTATTTTTCATGCCTCATCAACTACAACTAAGCTGTTCTATCTAATGTGTTTCAAAAACCTGTTGTATACACACAGGCTTTCAGAGTATGTTCTTATGGAATTGAGACTGTTTTTCTAAATATCACACTAAGCCCTGAAGGGCTGCTGGCAGAATATCAGAGTCACCCACTGCTGGAGTCCCCAGCTCTCTCCCTCTCTGGTAGTGGGAAATTGTAGTTTAATCAGTTATGGCACTTTCAGTGTGTAACATTCATTAGCAAGGCAATTTGTCATGACTGTTAATGGTCAGGATGCATCTGCTTTCTCAGTTACAGAGCATAAGTAAAAAGACAAATATTTCAATATCTGATAGCATTAACTTGTTTCAGTTTTGTAATCCAAGGTTAGTTGCTTAAAACAGACACAGCAGCAGATTAGAAAGCACCCTGTATTCAATTTTATTGGACCCTGTTTTATGGATTTATGGCTTTAAGGCACACTAATACACTATTAGGAAGGGCATAGTCTTTGATTAGATGTTCAACAGAAACTAAGTTATGAAGAGAGTACCTTCTGGGTTCTTCTGGAAAGAATTTATGAATGTAGTATTTCCTGTAGAGCTCCATAAATTGAATGGTTTGATACATGCAGTATTCATTACATGCTATGTATTCATCTCATCGCTAAAGTGCTATTTTCTCTTTGGTTGCTGAACTGGTCACTTTTCACATGAGTTTAAACTCTCAATCTATAATTGAAAAGTTTTTAAATTGGAGTGAAAAAACTTCAGACTGATTTAGAAATGACACATTTCTTTGTCAGACCATTTTATGGAATTATTGTTCTAAAGTGTAAGGAAAAGTTTAAAAAGATTCTCCCAGTTGAAAAGGTTAGAATGTTTTGCAAATCTTATTTTCGAGGTATGATATCTCATAGCTTGCCAGACAAAATCTTTCTGATTCATTCTCATTTTTAAAGAAAGACCCCAAAATTCAGAGTATACTGATTTCTTAGAAACTGAACCAAATCTTAGTTTAAAAAAAAATCATCTTGCTAGTAAGAAAAGCTGTTACTGTTTAAGTTCCTGCAGAGCAGTTAGTTGGTACGCTTCACTGAATGTTGTCAGAAAGGCTTTCCTCATGATTGACAACCCAGCAGGAATGTGAATGGAGATTTTAATTGCATATCATGTGTGCATATCAGAGTGAGTAAATTCATGGCTCTGCTTAGCTCCCTATCTCTGCAGGTCAGCCATGCCAAAAAATGCTCTTTTATGCTTAGCTTTTCCAAAAAGAGAAAGGTGCATGTGTACTGGAGCTATCCGTTACTCATTTCTGAAGTGAAACACTTGGGTTCCTTTAGTGTCAGAGCTTGAAAGTGGAACAAAATTCTATTTAGAGATTTCTTTCTTTTACTCTCTAAACTTATACTTGGATGGTAGAATTTTTTTTTCAGTTACAAGTTGAGAAAAATCTGCCAGAACATATTTTTCTTATGGCACTTGCTATGCGAAGTGTTTATCTTTCTCACCCCTCCCCAAAGAGTACTTTGAAAAGAGAAAAAAATACAAGCCAATGGAAAAATTTACTGAGGTCAATTTTTTTCTGTAACTTGCAATCTGTATTCTAAACACCATGGGAGTGGGCATGGAAAAGAAAGGTATTTCTGAGAGGGAGAAGATCAATATTGTACATGAATTTTTTTATGAAAATAGCAAGAATACAGTGTTTATTATCAGTGACATTAATACATGAATGTTAATTACTAGAAAAAACTCCTTGGCTGATATGAGTTCAGAAGTTTGTGCTTATCATTTCCCTGCCAGGCTGCAGTGGGGGTCATGTTCCATTGATGTTACTGACAGGTATAAATCTCAGTACACATGGTCTTTTAAACTGGAGCAAAACTTTGGCCTTCATAACGCCCGACTGATCACGAAGTTATTAATGTAAAAGAAAACTTACAACAGTTGCTCTTTATAGGTTTTCATTCGGTGTGATGTGAAACTTTAGCACTTGGTTGTAAATGTAGCACATAGCTGCTATTATTATGCCTTTTTGAATAGGTGAAGAAAAGATTAGTGCTAGGATGATTTTAAGTATAGTCATAGTAGTAGTTAGGATATGGTGTACGGATAGTGACTTCATAGAACCGTTGACGGGGATTTAACTTTGTCTTGGACTGTAATATGTCACCTCAACATATTTTACAACACACCGATTACATGGTGATGATCCAACCTTTTTTGGGGGTATGGTGGTCTTTTCTGTAACTTTCTTAATCGAGGTTTATTTTCTGTTTGTTTTTGGTGCTGAGGCCAGAACCCAGGACCTCCAGCTTGCTAGGCAAGCATTCTACTCTTGAGCAATATCCCCAGTCCCAGTAAGGTACACAGTATAGGACAATTGCTGTCCAAAGCTACCAATGTAATTTTGAAATGCTAAAGAAGAGAAATTTAGGGCATGGTGGCATGCACCTGTAATGCCAGCTCTTGGGAAGCTATAAACAGGCGGATCATTGAGTCCAATCTAGTAATAAGATTCTGAACATCCTGTAAACCCTTCCCTAAAATACAGAGACAAAAAGAAAGAAATTTATTTTATCTTTAAAATTCAGTTTTTTGTATGATGTGACATTTTTCTAAAGATATGGAAGACTATTTTGTACTTTTTACTCAGAACTCAGGCAAAGAAAAATTTATTTACAAAATGAAAAGAAGGGCTCGGTTGGATGCATTTTACTCTTAAAGCTGATGTGCTGGTAATGAACTTTATCAAGCCCAGAACATTTTCAGTAACTATCAAAGTAGTTCCTATTTTGGTTGCCTCACTTAAGACTCTGTCATTGTTTCCATTATAACTTTATTTTCAAGTAGCTTCGGTGCAGCAGTTCCCATACAAATATTTGTATAGTACAAGAATAAAATTTAATGTATTTTAGCCCAAGTAGACTTCTTAAAATTTAGGATGCACTTGTTGAGAAAATTTAGGCTTTGTCTATAAGGCATACTTAATGTACTGAATATCAACTGCAGGCAAAGCCCCTCTGAGTCTGAAAGGGGCAGGGAGGACAAGGAGATGAGTAAAAGCTCACTTAGCCTCCTTTTTGTAATCAAGAGCAGAGCAAAAATAACTAATGCAGCTGCAGAAAAATTGACACAATGTAAAAATCTGTAGTCAAAATGCTGAGGATAGAGGGAGAGGAGTAATGAATAGAAGTGGGTGGAATGCCCCTTGCTTGCTGGAAGAGGGAGGGTTTCCAGTGCCTTTAAAATTGGGCATCTAGACGTGCTGTAGCCCACACATGTAATCCTGGTACTCCAGAGGCTGAGGCAGGAAGATTGCTGTAAGTCCTAGGCTGCATAGCAAGACCTTATCTTAAAAACAAAATAAAGTAAAAATTGGCAACCAAGAAAAGGAAGAAATTACTTCTAAGTTTCTAAATCACTATTTTATGTCCCATTTCTTTTCAGAATGGCATGAGGAAACTTAAAACAAGAATAGGAACTTGGAATGTGGCTCAGTGCTAGAGGCCATCCTTAGCATGCTTGAGGCCCTGGGTAACATCAGCAGCACCCAGTCAAATAAAGAGAAAAGAAAGCAAAGCAAAGCAAAGCAAAGCAAAGCAAAGCAAAGCAAAGCAAAGCAAAGAAAAGCAAAGAAAAGAAAAGAAAAGAAAAGGAAAGAAAAGCCACCAAGCCCCAAACAGAAAATAAACAACAGCAGCAGCAGCAGCACAATAGAGCTCTTTATATTAATGTAGAGTATTATAGCCAGGGAATGGAGATGAAGGCATACTTCTTGTCCTATGTATTAATTAAACTATAATCTAACATTTAAATTTGGCTCTTACTCCCTCTTAACAGGAGTGAAAATGGTGATAAATGGATGACAGAATTCTGAGTCTCTGAGAGCCTTATCAGCACTAATTATTCATGCCTAAGAAGTTTTCCTCTGGCAAAAGGCTGACAAAGACCTAATGGGATGAGTTGGGGTGGAAGCCACAGTATTTACTAATGGCGGATTAATGTCTGTCCATATTAGGAGCATACCACAGCAGACTCCTCTAGAGAGATCACATGTTAAGATGCATAAGTAATAACCTATTTTTGACAACTTTTCCCATTATAAAATGAATGCTTTTTAAAAGCTTTATACTGTCCCCAAAAGGCTATGTTAAAATCTTAAGTTTTTAGAAAACTTGTTTGGTCGTCTATATAGGTTCATTTTTGATAAGCCCAGTTGTTAGCATCAATATTAGTGTTTTATGTGTAATCTTTGCAATACTCTGTCTGATGTTATTGATAAACCTACTTTTAAAAAATATTAATCTTGTGTTTATTTAGCGTAGAATCTTCCTATGCAGCTCAGACTCATAGTGAACCTCTTGTCTCTCTGTCTCCCTAAAATCTTTTTTTTTTTTAAGAATTTTTATTTTATTTATTTTATTTTATTTTTCTTGTTTCAGAACTTTTGTTTGTTTTTTTTATTTATTTTTATGGCCGGCTCAGCCTGCCTTGAGGGCAGGGCTGGTGCAGAATGTGGTGCCAGGGATCAAACTGCTGTCCCTGAAGCCGCCCAAGCTTTCCTAAGCAGATGCTTTAGGCCACTGAGCCATCCTGCCGGGCCCAGAACCTTTTTAATTGTGTTATAAAATTCACTGAAGTTGCTAGTAACTTTTATTGTAATTTCTTGCTCAATGATGTACTATTAGGAAATCTAGGGAATATATTAAAATTTCCAAATATATTCAGAAATTCTTATCAACATTTTGAAATTATTTCACAATCTTTCTTACTAATTACAGTTTTCAAACTTTTTGCCCGCTGAAGTGCGTTAATGTGTGGGAGAGGATTTACACCTTGAAGGCCTGGGGAAGAGCCAGAAATGTCTCTGTGCTCTACATAGGGATTAGGAAACTACCCTTTCTTCTTTAAGAAATATGTAGGTTTGGGACTAGGGCCATTGTGGCTCTGTGGTCCACAGTGCTCACTGGCAAGGCTTAGACATCTCCAGTACCACAACCAAGACATACATTTTTTTAT
The DNA here is from genome assembly GCA_004027025.1 of Myocastor coypus. Lineage (NCBI taxonomy): Eukaryota > Metazoa > Chordata > Mammalia > Rodentia > Myocastoridae > Myocastor > Myocastor coypus. The sequence continues at coordinate 23,511 of PVJA010018434.1, read as the reverse complement.
ATTCTATAATATGTCCATGTCTGTTTTAATATGAATAGTATACTTATCACTTATAATTAATTGTCAGCTCTTTGTGATTGGAAGGTGCTCCTTTTATTCTGCTATTGTAGTGGCTTAGTACATTATTTTGTTCTTAGGGATATGGGTTTGAGAAGCATGACATAATATAATGGTTTTTGTCCTTATTATTAAAAAGTTCATCAGAGGCTTTGAGGGAGTTTCTTTTATGAGGTCATCTGTCTCATGGAGAATGGAATATTTTGCCAAGACAAATTCTTTCCCTGACTTTTTTCTACTTTGATTGGAAACCTTAACAAAATATACTTGGTTTTAGCTGACCTGGAAGACTATTTAACTGGCTTGCAGAGGCCATGGGCAGAATGACATGAGCTTCAAAGAGAAACAGTGACAACGAGCAGGGAAGTCAGATTCTCCATGCATATTTAGCAAAGGAAATACCTTAGTTCCTGGCACAAATTGATGATACACAGAGATGGATCAAGGCAGTCAAGTGTTGTATTACATGGAGAGGAATCAGTTAGAGCTCAATTTGGTAAGAATCTGGAAAGTCTAAGGAAGGGAGGGGATCTTAAAAAATTGAACAATTATTGTGCTGGTTTTGATGTGGTGCAGAAGCAGAGATAGAGCAGAGTGGAGCCTGTAACAAGACTACTTTGAATTATTGGCATAGATGCTTTTTGACTGAAGTTCACCCCACCTCATCTCTGCTTACCTTGAGGGGTTGTTTATTCCTTGTGTGCTCTCTCCATCAACCGGATACACTTTGGTAGACCCAGCAGGTGGGATGACACAAATTTCAGTTGTGCTGACTTCCCAGAAAGCACTTCTCTGTACATTGTGTTTACAAAATACCATTAAGTTAAGGTGTTTTGATGGAGGATTTTTCCCCTTTGTCTCATTTCAGTTTTCATCCATTTTGAAACATGTTCTTTGTAAGTAGCCAGACATTTGTAAATAAAAGAAGTTTCCTGTTGCTGCCAAGATTTTTTGTTTCCTTCTAGACATTCACTTTAGGCCGGTGAACATTCTAGATTTTACCTTTTTTCAAATCAGATAGCCTTCTCACACTTAGAAGATTTTGAAGGTTACTGGACATAGTTTTACATGCCTGTAAAGAGGCTGAGGCAGGAGGATCCTGGATTTTGGAATAACCTGAACAACATAGCAAGTTTCAGGGTAACCTGGTCTCTGATCAAGAAATTATCTAAAAAAAAAAAAAAAAAAAAAATTGAAGTTTTGTTTGAAATGGTAGGCCAATTGAATGCCTACTGTATATGCTTGCAATTTATGTAAATTTATTCACAAGGGCTCCAAAACAAGCAAGCCTAAAAATAAAGAGAAGCATATTCCTTATATCTGATTATAGAGCCTATTTTTCCATGGGCTTTAGAGCACATGGCACAGGTTGTTGTACTTAGCTCCTAATGGCATGTCATTTATAAATACATTCACTTGTCCCTTAAAGATAGAGCACTTTCTGAAAATGTGTCCTTAGGTCATTTCTTCTGTGAACACGCAGTGTGTCTGCATGTACTAAGACAGCTACAATATCCAAAAAATCTTCTGAGGACATTATATAATGTGGTCTGTCGGTTAATTTATTCATTAAGCCTTTCCTCAGTAGTTACTCTGTACCAAGAATTGTGTTAGAACTCCTAAAATTCTGAGGATAGAAAACACATGTGTACTCTCAGAAGTAATAATCTTAGATGCAGTATAGGTAATCCTGCTAACAGAAGATGAATAAATGGACAACCTTAATATATGGCCCACGCATTACTTTATTACATATAAATATTACTTTATTACATCGAATATCCCTGAGTGTATGCCTCCACTTACCTTTCCCTTCCTGTTCCTTCCCTTCAATCTAGATGTGGCTGGGAGTCAAGCCCAGTGTCCCTTGCCCCTCCCCAGGTCTTGCCAGGAGAGCAGCTGACAGTCTGGGGGAGATGTAACCTGGTAACTTAAGCCAGTAGTGATTGTTTATGAAGTAGGCAAAAGGATTACTTTTTAAAACTTGAAATTCTAATCGAACAAATATTTAAATCTTGGAAATTTGAACTAGGTATCATTGAGAAACAATGGAGTTTATACTCAACTTTTCCTTTAATGCTTTCATGGGGTGAAATCAGTTCCTTGACATTATTCAATGCCATTTTTATATTTGAAGCCATTCCTAAGTTCAGGATGTTTGTAGACTGGTAACATAATCACTGTTCATTTTGTTCAGCTTTGTATAATGGATTTCAAAAGTAAACACCACTGCTCAATTTTAAATTATTTTCCTGACAAATTCTTGGGCCTAGCGAGATGGCTTAGTGGTCTAAAGCGCCTGCTTGGAAAAGCTTGGGCCGCTTCAGGAACCGCGGTTCGATCCCCGGCACCACATGCTGCACCAGCCCTGCCCTCAGTCAGGGCAGGCTGAGCCGGCCATAAAAAAAAAAAAAAAAAAAAAAAAATTCTATATATTCTGAGAGTCAGTGCAGAAATGGTTTATAAAATGATACTGTGAATCTCATGTTTTCTTACCATCTCATTTTTACCCTAATATGGTATGCAGCCAGATTGCAATTACACTTTCACAATTACTTTATTATAGTGGTTGAAATACAGTCCTGAAGCTCTTATTACCTCTTCCATACACCATTTGCACAGACCTGCTGATGGCTGTCAGCAGTGCTTCTCTGGGACAATCAGCCTTTCTTAGCAGGTTGTGTTTAAATTCAGAGCACCACAAATAGAAAGTACCTCTCTCTCCTTGCTGATGAATTTTTAATGTTCAGGTATTTATAATAGTTCAAAGAACTTCATTATAGCAACATGCAGAATTAGACCTGTGTGTTTTAGGATGTTGGGTCATCACTTGTGATCTTTTTCAAAGGGGGAAAAATGGAAACAGCACAATATTAATTGCTTATATTTGTGTCTGTTGCAGCCTGAGAATTATGATGTCATCTGTATCCTCTAAAAGAGGTTAAGAATTTTTACTTCCAATAGTTTGCCCCAAAGCTCATCTAGTCACCATACAGTGTATTTTATGATATAAAAAGATACAATTCCCCTTTATGAGTTAAAATGAAAGCTAGAATGCCACATATTCAAATACGGAATACATTTGCATTTAAAAATAAAAACAAGAATCTTTCTTTTACATTACAAAGAGTAAATTCTCTTTCAGAAAAGCCAATTATTAGGGTCTTTGAGAGTCTTCCAAACAGAGGTTTAGTTGGCTTTCAGACCATATGGCATCGTCTTTACCCACTTTAATGAATTTTTTCTTTACCAACTCATTTCACCCCAAACTATACCTACATAACAACAACTTCATATTATGCCATGTCTTATAAGAGTATTTTTTTTTTATCTTCAAGTAAACATAAATAATAGGAAATAGTTAAGATGTAATCACTTTAAAATATTTTCTGCTGTGAAGTTCTGATACAGAGTTCTTGCCTTTCCTTTGAAAAACTAGATTTGAGTCAAATGATAATACCTATGGGTGGTAAATATTCCTATGGGTCTATAATGTCAAATGTCCAGAAATACCATTAAACTGGTTACATATCTTAGTTTTTCTCAGAGGGCTTAAATGTATAAATATGGTTTTTGAAGCCACACAATTATTAATTCATTTGGTACTAAGTTTTTCGGAGCTGTCTTCCAAGTAACTTTTTATGTATTTCTGATCAAAGATGACAATGAAATCAATTCATTAAGTAGTCAAGATTTGTAGTTTGCTAGAGTAAAAAGAAAATAGAGGTAATATTCCAGGACATAGATATAAATTATGGAGCTAAACAAGCTGTGGGCCAAATTATTTAACCCCAAATTTCTTTTCTCTAAAATGAGGTGCTTGAGTGCTTCTAAGATTCTTGCCATCCCAAGGCTTGAGGGTACACATTGCTTTGTTACATAGTAAACTCACAACATCAAGAGATTCTGAGATGGGAAGCAACAGTGCCATCTCTACTATAGATACTGTGAGTGAAATCCTAAGGCTGTCCTCATCTATTACGCACCACAGTGGGGGTGGGGGGGGGTGGGCAGCGTCATGGCATCCATCCTAACTCCAGCAGTGCAGTGAGGAGAAGACAAAGCAGAACTCATAGCAGATACTAAAAATGCTTTTCACTACTTCCTCCTTCATATTGCTACAGAAAATTTCATTTTTTTGCCCAATTGAGATGTAACTAGACCCTTTGTCCTGAAGGACAACTGGAATTCATTATAGTAGCAAATGATAAAACATGCCTCTAATGTCTCATTATTCTGATGGTGCAAGCCATGTGTCCCAAGTTAGAGAAGCTTTTTGGGAAGCAGAAGTCAGTGATGCTGCAGGGGAAGGGCTGGTGGCCAAAGGCTTGGAAGGGCTGGGGAGGATCTCAGGGGGTACTGGGACCTGAAGGAGCAAGCCAAGCCATCAGACCCAGGCACTTTGATTAAATCAGGCCCCTGATCCCCTTGAAGATTTATTGTCATCATCACTATGAGCATTTTTATGTAGCAATAACAGATCCTAGCATTTCTGAAAGGCCCAGTTTTAAGTGGAAAGTGTGTGGGGTCTCACTACAGACCTGCATTTTATCAGCCTGTTCTGCCTTGCACAAACAAAAAAACCCAGCATGCTTCAAGGATGCAGAACACGTGACCAGGAGAAGTTTTATATTTTTTTGAAAAAGAAAAAAAAAAGATCAGATAAAAAATTAAAGATCCAAAGGTAGGTGTGGTGATAGCCTGCCTGGTAAGCACAGAATCCTGAGTTTGATTCCCGGTACCAGCAATACATAAATAAGCAAATGAAAAAAAAAATTCAAAAAGAACAGCATGAAATAGAAAATACAGACTTAGATAATAATGTAAAATAGGAACATACTGTTCAAAAAGAAAGGGGAGTTAGGGAGGGAGGTGAGGACAGGAGGGAGAGAGGAAAGTAAAAGAAAAAATGAGAAAAGAAGAATGAAATGGAAGCGAAGCTTTGTAAAGAAGAAGGGAAAGAGGGGTTGAAGGGAGGGGAATGGGCAAAAAAGATGTTCCAAGATATATCATGTCCAGGTAAAATTCCCTGTTATGAATGTGATAAATACGTATGTCTAACTAGTACCAATAACTTTAATTTCTAAAAAAAAGAAAATACCACCTTAGAGCTCAATTTTCAGTCAGTTGCTCCTAACTTTTTCCACTAAGAAGTACAGGTGAATATTCTAAACTTTTTGATACTCAAATTGAGTGCATTCATATTTCAGTGCTTTTTAAATAAAATTTCATGGGGTTGGAGAGATAGCTCAGGGCCTAGCAAAGCAAAAGGTCCCAACTTTGATTCTCAGTGCCACAAAACAAAGTTTCAGATAACTAAAAAGGCCAATATTCTACAGCTATCTATTTTTGAAATGCAATATTGGATACTGGGGATTGAACCTATACAGCACCAATGTAAGTCCCTTATTCCCCTTTTAAAGTTTGAGACAGGGTTTCTCAGAGTTTCACAGACAGACCTAGAAATTGTAATCCTCCTGCCTCAGTTGCTCCCCTAGCCAGAATTGCAGGCATGTGCCAAGACTCCTAACTTCTATGGCACTCTTCCTGTTCCCTAGCCCAATCTCTGTGCTGCGTAATCTGGCTACAGTCCCATGTGTTAAAGAAAAGACAAATGTTGCTCTGTGATCACTGCGACTCTCCCATCTTTTAACTCAGCTGCAACAAGATCATACTGGTGCTAGCTGTTTCTGTCTTATTTTCCTGAGAGCTCTCCTGAACAGATAATACCAGCAGTAATTCATCTCTGTTAAAGGAAAGATAAACGTTGCTCTGTGATCAAAATTTAGAGACCTACCACGAAGAAGGATTGGAAAACAACAATATGTTTTGATAAACTGGTTTGACAGCCAGTTGTTAAAGTAGCACTAACAATACCTTTAAGTTTTGACACATGAAGACAAAATTTTATCATTGTATGTTCACAGATCATAATGTTTACAGATTTATAACATTTTATATTAGTTTATTTTCAGTTGCAATGGAGATTTTCTATACCATCCTATGCAATTATTCTTCTAAGACTATAGAGAAAATTGTGTTATTGTTAAGCTTTTGAGTTATGTAAGGTAAACAAATGGATTTTTTTTCCAGCAATTCTGCTATAAAATAGGAATAATGAGAAGAGACTGCAGACATATAGAAGTGTCAGCACAAGGTCAAACTTTGGGACTTATTTTACTTCTCTATGCCTCAGTTTCTCATATGCAAAATGGAAATAACTGTAGTGTTTAATTCATAGGGTTTGTGGAGGCAATTAAGTGGTCATTATTTAATGGCCCTTCCCAGGCTATACTGCACAGAAATAGTCAGTAAATATTTATTGGCTATGGATATTTCCACTCAGGGCTACATCTGCCCTACTGGAGAAACTCATGCTGTCTACAAAATAGGGAGCCCTAGGGTCTCCAAGCAGTCGTGGCAGCCATGGCTCCATTGGTAAGATAACACCAGTGGAGCTAGAAGCTGGGCAAGGATCGTCTCAGCCAGCGATCACAATCCACCCAAAGTGACATCACTTGAGAAGTATCCACCTGAGGGTACCGGTAGTCTTCCTGGTCCAGATCTGCCCATATATAGAGCTAGAGTAATGCCAGTCATCTGAGTCCCCAAACAAAAGTCACAGTACTGTCTATAGTTGGTCAGCAAAATGTGCATCTCATTTGCTATTGCTCTATACTCTCTTGCCTTTAATATACTTCCTCAGATTAACGGATCAACCAGAATTGCCTGATATTCTAAGACCCAGGAGAAGTCTGGTATAGACATTTCAACTCAGAAGTTTTATATTCCTGTTTATTATTTATTTATTTATTTATTTATTTATTTATTTATTTTTGTCTTTTTGAGACAGGGTCTCACTATGCAGTTCATGCTGGCCTTGAGCACACTTTGGTAGCCCAGGCTGGTCTCGAACTCGCACAGATCCTCCTGCCTCAGCCTCCCGAGTGCTGGGATTACAGGCGTGCGCCACCACACCCGGCTTTATATTCCTGTTTATAAGACTCACCACTTGGGCCCGGACTTGGAAAGAACAGGGACCCTTTCATGGAGAGAGATGACTGATGTACACCTGAGACAGACTTCCTCTTGGTCTTTACCAGGATCATTTGAAGCTACCGTTAAAGAAGTTCACAAAAATCTACAGAGGGGCTGTGCTCCTATACAGCTCTGTGCCCTGGCCACCTTTTACTTTTCTCCATGATTACTGAAAATGATCTTATAATTATAGCCTACTGTAATGGAAGAACCAAATTATCTTTGTGGTGAACTTCTGGGTTAAGTATTTATCTTTTAACAAAATTATAGACTTACAATTTGTATGTGTGTCAGGGTTTTAAGAACTACCTGTAAGTTGCGCAGAACCTTCTGAATATCATTGTCTACAATTTCATTGCTGCTCATTCTCAAGAAAAGGGAGAAAAAATGCCTTTCACCGTGGAGAAATGCATTGTCTATATTGCTGGTTGGTTTTACTTCCAGACGGAGGTTAGAAAATGTAAACTGGCATGTTGCAAAAAAGCTAAGATGGGTTAGAATTCCCTGTGTATTACAAATTGAGCACAAGTTGTTCTAATTGCCACTAATATTATAGGCAGTGCTAGCAGGTGTTAAAAATTAAAATAATTGGAGTCATTTTATAAACCATGCTTGTCTGTTCACTAGGCGATAGTAAGACTGTGAAAGACATAGCCATCCCATTTGTACTTTTATTAATAATTTGGTCATAAGTAATTATTAATTGGCATGCCTATTATAGTTTTCACTACATTTGGGTTAGGTAGGATGGGGAGTGAGATATTTGGGTCTCTCTTTCACCACGAAGTAAAAGGATGTTTCAAGTTAGTTAAACATATTATTTAAAATCACGTTATTAGCAAATGAGGAGGATGTGCTAAAGGAATGAGAAAACACAAATACGTTTCCACAAGTATATTCTATAATCCATCAGTCCTGCTCAGTTCTGTATCCATGAGATTAACAACATGCCTGCTGAAATATCCAGGGCATTGGTTCTGGGAGAATATGCACAAACAGTAGTTTATTTCAGCTATGGGAAATCTTGTTTTTAAAGAATGTCCAAAATTCTGCTTCTAATTATTGTTGTTTTTAGTAGTATTAGTATTATTTTAGGATAGAGTATTGCTATACAGTTCAGAATGACCTTGAGCTCACTATGCAGCCCAAAGCTAGCCTTAAATTCATGACAATCCTTCTGCCTTAGCCTCTTGAGTGCTGGAATTACAGCCACCACACCCAGCTCTAATTATCTTTAGTATAATTTTTTTGCCAGATATTGTTGTGAGGATGAAATGTGCATAAAAATAAAAATAAACAGTATAAGAAATCTATTTTAGGTAAATGTTACAATTCTTAAGTAAGATGTTTTTGAATGTGTTGGAAAAAAAGGAAGAATATATTCTAGATTTTTTTATGGAAAATTAAAAAAAGACTTTCAAAGCAGTCCTGTGCAGCTACAGGGTCAAATTATACACTTAAGTACCATTAATCATTTAATTCAACAAAAATTTACAGGGCCATGGAAGATATAAATATGATTAGACTTATTCCTTGCCCAGAGGTGCTTAGAATATATAGTAATGGGGTACACAAGACGTTTGGATAGTGATATAATGTAGTGATTCTGCTGTCAATAATATAGATGTCAGTAAATTTGAAATAATAATATGTAATACAAGTCATCAAGTCATCACTTGTGTTATTATTTTGGAATCCATTGTAGTTTTGACCTTTGTGTCCCAAGACCAAGTATAGTGACATAAACAAGATAAAGAACCTGGCAGAATGTCCTTTCTTCAAGAACTAGATGGAAAAGAGATTAAAATAAGTGTTTCCCTTATACAGTAGTCTATGGAAATGGAAAGCTCCTAGGGACCTGATCTAGCTTTCCAAAATATGACTCTTTCTTCAGAACTGCAGATATGGCGAAGCATGTCTCTAATCACAGGATACTGAGACAGTCAGATTTCAAGTTCAAGGCCAGTCTGGTTTACATTATGAGAACCATTCTCAAAATAAAATACACTGCCTTTAAAAACCTTCAAATAAACAGTCATATAGAATATTATTACAAATATGACTCCTAAATATGATAAATCTTTAAAACCAGATAACTATTTTTAAAATTTTTATTAGTTTTAATAAGAAAGAAATAACAATGGGACAGTTTCAAAACAAGTTAGTAGGAGAGTTGCAATAATTAATACATTGCATGTTGTCTTTACAGTAGTTCAGAGTACAAAATGCAGACATGATATTTTCTAAACACTATTAGTACAAATCTTTTCATTGAGCTAAGAGGAAGTAGCTGTATGTATAGTCCATTCATCCATAATAGTAGTGGGTTATCAGCAGAACCAGCAATGTCAGAAGCTGTTGACTTGGGCCTTTTACAGCTCAGCATATTAATATGGCTTTTTATGTCTCATGTTTACACTTTTCTGTTAGATGATTAAGTTAAAGCAAGACCTGTATAAACAAAAAATGTAACTTTTGTATCTGATAAGGTCAGTAAAATCCCCTCAGGATTTACCTTGAAACCATGTACAGCATTTTGTAGAACTTTGGTCAGTGTTAGCCATGTGGATGAGTCATGGCCATTGTTTGACCAATTTGCTCTCTGTGAAAGCCTGAGAGCATGGTTTCTCTCAAGGTGACTCTCCTTAGGCATACTACACATTGTCCATCCCTTTCCTCTGTAGCCCCATAATTTCCTTGAACATAAAACTTGAGATACCTCTGAATTATTTATTAGAATATCAATGATTGATGGAAAATACCTGTTTCATACTATGTCTAAGGCATTTGAAATTCAGAAAAATAGTAATGTTAGCTCAAGTGCCTATGTTCTAGAGTAATAATATCATTTAGCTTCTCTTGTGGAGGGTTAACAATTCAAGTTTGCAAACCAAAAAATTAGAGAAAAAGAAGGGCTACAAGGAAAGCCAATATTTTGACCCTAGCCCTTCAAGGTCAGTGAGAAAGCAAGACATAAGTGAACCTATAATATAACATCCTATAAACCTAATAACTATGCAATAATTATGCTATCATAATAGGATGCTACCAAAATACTTTGGTAGTGTATAATATTTCCAGTGTTTCCTATAAATTATACATAATACATCATCTATTGCATATTTTATAATTCTGTACTATTTAAAATATATTTAATGATAATTTTGAATTGCACAGTAATATTAAAAATAGAAACAGTATCACTTCTCTCTAATTCTTCCTACAGAAATAACATTTTCTAGTAGTTTGGCATGCATTTTTTGTTTCTTTTTTGAGTTAAATCATAATATTTCTGTTATTAGAGATACATTTAATGTATATTAGACTATAAAGTCTATAAAATATTTTATTTTTAATGAAGTTGAATCATATTCTGTATTCTACAATATTTTTTACTTTGCTTATAATTTTAAGTAAATCATTTAAAATCCTTACTTTTGTCATATTTTAATAATGCCATCGCTTTTTCAATATGGTATTATATCAAAATATACCTTTATATTATATTTAACGTGACAGGCCAATAAATGCACCCAAATAATACGATAATTTATTTAGATATCTATGTTTTTGGCAGTTGCAAATATAACAAAAATTGAACTCCTAGACTATTCTCACAAGGTATATTATTAGGGAAAATTAGGACTGTAGGTATGTACTCAAGACATTAACTCTGTTTAATTGTGTCTGTGTGTTTAGAAGCAGGGATATACATTGTTAAACAAACACTTCTGTTAAGGTTGAGGTCTAAGATGTTCACTGAAATCCTCATGTGTTCCAAACTGGAGCTTTTGGAAGTTGGTTGGATCACAGAGACGCTGTGTTCATTGGCGACATCCACTGATGGGTTTACAGCTCAATGTACTGATAAGAGCAGCCCCTGGGTGAAAGAGGTGTGGCCTGAAAGGCATGGCTTGTGTGGGCATGACCTTGTCCCTGGCTCCTCTTCCTCTGCTTCTCTGCTGCGGGATGCTGTGGATTGAATAGTTTTCCTCTACTGAGTATTCTGCATAAGTTTTTGTCTTAGGGCCAGTTGGCCATGAACTAAAGTCTCTACAACTAATAGCTGAAGTAAGTAAATCTCTCTTCCTTTAAACTGAAGGTATCAGATATTTTGTCCAGCAATGGTAAAGTGAATAAATGTAAAGTTATATTTGCAAGTGATCCAGAATGGAAAGGTTTATGCTGCACAAGCAGAGGAGACTTGAGGACTTTTTTTAGAAAGGTATTCTGCCTTATTTGAAGTGTAAATATGTAATATTTTTTCAGGCATATTGAAATAGCAATATTTATAAGCTTTGGTCGAAAAGCTTTTCTAGCAACTGAAATATTCTACGTAAAAGTAGTGCTGTCATCCCCTATTTAATGCCTAGATATAACAAAATACATACATAGAATTTCTAATCACTTGTGCTTTATTCTTTTGTGTATGACAGCAGGGCCAATATGCAGTTTGTTCTAGGCCTTTGCAGCTGTGTAGGTGCATCCACAAACAAGATTTTTTAGCATCTCTTAAGAGAGACACTTAAGAGATGAGGGGAAGCACAGTAAATAGCCCACAACCAGTAAGTGATAAAGCCAAAATGGAAGGAGGCTCCTACCTCTGAGCTTACACACGAAAGACGGGCAGAACAGTCTCAGCACTAATAGTTCTACCATGGCCCCATCGTTGTCCATGGAAAATGCTGATGGACCTTAAAATCTGTCTTTCTGAGATCATACATAACCTGACATAGTACTTCAAGCATCCTTGTTGGTTTTGGTGTCTACATCTGTTTATCAATCTGTCTACTTCTCTTCTCACTATACCTTGCTTCTTCTAAGGAACGCAGTCATTTATATCTGAACAACAAATATTTCTTGTGCATTTATCATGTTGCAGGTATGAGGAATTAAAGGCAAATAGAATGGAGTTAATGTCTGGAAAATTCACAGACTAGTGGAGCAAAAGACACAGAGAAAGATCATTAAAGTGCATCTTGGAGCCATGCCTGTAATTCCAGTACTTGAGAGGCTGATGCAGGAGGATCACTGTAAATTTGAGGCCAGCCTGATTTACGCAAGTCTCGGTCTTAAAAACAAACAAACAAACAAACAAACAAAAGGCCGCCTGGGGTATAGCTCATTGGCACAGTATCCACTTGGTAAGCACGAGGTCTTGAGCACGATGCCTGGTTCCCCCCAACCAAAAAAGATACATCTTGGAAGGTTGCTAGAGTCAAGAGGGAACAAAAGAAGACGAAAACAGCTCACATTGCAAAGAAATCATCCTGGAAGAGGATGAATGGAAATTGAAGAATAAGTATAAATTAGCCATGATTGAGGTGGGAAGTGTTTCTAGGTTACAGGGCAGAGTAAGTGAACTGCAGGTGTAAATCATCATGACCCTTCAATCTCTGTACACAGCAAAGCACAGAACTCTAGTTAAAAATCCACACTGGAATCTTCATGAATTTTATTAAAGAGTTTAGCATTTATCTGTTGCTGATCATAAGAAAGCAAGGAAAGGAAGACTTATCAGATGCTGACTTATGAAACATTCCTCTGACTTCATTTTATTGCATGAGTTTGTGATTAAAGTATCAAAAGAAGGAATGTAATTAGCAATCTATTAGGCTGATAGCTTTTTGGTAGTAGCTTATTATTTTCAATTTATATATTTGATACAGTGTTTCACTATGCAGCTTAAACTCCTAGTGGTCCTTCCCAGTGCTGGGATTACGAGCTTGCATCACCACACCCATACATACTAGGTTGCTAGCTCTGTGTGCCCTAGGGGCATGCCCTGGGACAGCGCCAGTCCAGCTTTCAGGACTGGATCAAACCATGGTCCCCGTGCTTGGTCCATTGAGCTATCTCGCTGACTCTCAAAATTATTTTTTTTAAATACAGTTCTTGTATTGAAACCTAATCAAAATAGGTGATAGCAAAAAGAATTATGAATTTTGTTGAGATAAATTTTGTAAAGCATTTATGAAAATGAAGATGAAAGGAAATAGAGTGGCAGTATTGATCTTCTGGTATCATGTTGGGGATTAATTAGAAGATGTAATGTATCAGCAAGAAAAATCAGGTATGAATGATTTAATAGAAAAAGGAATTCATTTCCAACATCTACAAGGCATGCATAAAATACTGTGCTGATTGCTCTATAAGAATGACCTCACTTGCCGGGCATGGTAGCGCATGCCTGTAATGCCAGCACTCGGGAGGCTGAGGCAGGAGGATTGGTGTGGGTTTGAGACCAGCCTGGCCAGCCTCAACTGCATAGCGAGACCCTGTCTCAAAAAGACAAAAAAAAAAAAAAAAAAGAAAAAAGAATGACCTCACTTGATGCTTTTGAAACCTTTGAAAGTGTGCCATTGTATCCCATTTTACAGATATGAAATGGTTGTTTCATCGGAAGAGTTAAACAAAAAACTGAGCTCAGAATAATAACCAAATCTTTTTTTGTCCAAGGAAAATTTATTGGGAATAAATAACAGTAGTCTAGGGATAAAATCATGAGGTAGTTTCAGTTTTAGGTGATGAATAGCAGCAGAGATCACCAAAAAAATACAAAGTAACTATCAGCAAGAACCAGGGTAGGGTAGTAAAATCAAATCCCAGAGAATTCCAGAAAATGTGTAATCAACACTTGTAATAAGACAGAGACAGAATGGCAGCCATAAAAATTTCCAATATAGTCATGGTTGGCAGCTTGATGAAAGAGCTTTAATAAAGGGCTAAATATTGAAGCCAAACCGTGGTGGACTAGGGAGCGAGAGTAGTAGAGCTAGCTGTTGAGACCAGTAGTACAAAGCACACTCGTTGTACATTTGCTTGGGCAGTTAAGAGAAAACGCTGAACCGTAGTTGGGGAGGTGGTAACTTGTGTATTACCTTAAATATAAGTGACTATTTAGGAGGAGCTGTGACTAGTAGAGAAAAGGAGAAATTTGACAGAGTCAGACCACTTAAAGCAGATAAGCTTAGGCGCCACTGGAACTGGAAAGGAGTTGCCATTAGCAGACAAATGGCACTGCTTTGCAACTGGGGAAGTAACAGAGTCATATAAGAAGATGGCTGTTTTGCATCATAGGCCCTGAGGCAGCTTTTCTCTAGTTACTGTGCCCTGCAGATTGAATCACAGCCTAAGAGTCGTGAGATGGGGTTGCTTAGCACGTTGGATGAGGTAAGTGCAGATCTGGAAAGTATATCATCAGATGAAAAAGCTAACAAACAGCAGAAACAGGATTTGTAAGTAATACTGAGGACCCAGCTGAGGGCAAGGACTGTGTCTATCTGGCTGTAGTGTCACTGAAAGTGCCAGGCTACATCCTTGGCCAGTATATTTAGATGGGGTAGGGGAGCCTTCAGGCTGGATAGGCCAGCAGCAGAGAGTGCTGGTGGAAAGCCTGAAGTTCCCAAGAAATGAGCAGTGTTAGCCCGTGGAACCCCCACTTTTGGGAGTTAGTATGCCACACGTTCTTGTTTCCCTAAGACTCTTACGAGGTACCAAGGAATAAATTGAATCCTGGGGTTGTCCTGGATTCTAGGAGGTCACTTCTATCTGACGCTGCAGTTAAATAAAATCGGTGCTACTTCAGGGCATTGTAGATACTCTTTAAGTGTAATATTTAGATTATTATAGAACCCAATGAGGTCAGTATGTTCTTATAACCAACTGAGTTTGAGACACGACCTTCATGTCAGAAAATGAACAACAGGAACTGACTGAAAGACACTAGTTATTCCCTATATCTTTCTCCCACCCCAAGATAGAGTATCACTTTGTACTCCGGATTGGACTTGAATGTGTGACAGTTCTCCTGCCTCAGCTTCCCGAGTGCTGGGATTACAAGAATGCACCAGCATACCCAGCCTTCTATACTTCTAAACATGTACAGGAGGTCCCCTAAGCATGTGTGTCATGCCCTAAATGCTTTCATAAACAATATGTATGAACATACATCATATACACAGTTTGGTATGTCATAAATGTGTACACTACACTCTAATTATGTGTGTTCGGTTCACCACCAATGTGGGCTCTCTTAGCAGGCTCTTTACAAAGTGAGTTCGAAAGGGTTAAGTATTATTAAAATTTTCATTTCCCATTGGTCACAAATATTATAAGTTCATTTTTAAGCCTATATTGATTTTATCTTAAGTAAACATGCATACTGACACATTTTATAGCCCATTTAAGTTTTAAGTATTATATTTCACTAACTGGTAATGCAAAATTAGTATTGATTTTAGTTGTTAAAAAGTCCTTAGCAAGAGCTATAACTAACAGCTAGTAATTACCTGCTTAAAAAAAATAAAAAAGCCATCATGCCACTGTGCAAGGCTTCCCAAATGTCATCAGTTTGTTTTGATTTACAAGCTGTGCTGCATTGTCTGTGAATGCTACAGCTTTTCTTGCACTGCAGCTACCTTATTTGCCAAATATTAGAGTGATCCTTTACTCACGTTAATTAAAAATGACATCATTATTCAAAATATGCAATTTTTTGATCATTGAAATTCTGTCCAAAGCCTATCCAACTAAGGGGAAAGACTGAGTATACCCAGGGCTTATTAATCTATGCTTATCAGCCTGCTGTTCTACTCTCTTCACATGAACCTAAACAGGAAGTATGATATCCAGATTTTGCCTTTCATTCTGCGTTCCACTTATATTCATGATCTAGAAACATACTTTTGGCTTACCTCATTCAGAAAGTACCAATAGCATCTTTCATTTCACTTGGAAGTTCTCAAGCTCAGGTCTGAATATGCTCGATTTGGAAATAGGCATTCCTGTGATAAGGTCTCCTTCCCATTATGACCCATCCTTGCTGAACTATCCAAAACATAGTACTACAGTTGATTATTGTAGCTGGAATGTGCTTTCTTTTTTCTTTCTTTCTTTCTTTTTTTCATCAATTGATGTAACTTGGTAATTTTTATTGCAACTAGAAGATAATACATCACAGAAACTTTATGGTAGGTCTGCGGAATAGTGTTATTTACAATAAATGATGAAATAGTTTGTCTTTGGCAATATGATTACATATGAAGAATGCAAAATGCAAGTATGGGTCCTCCAGAGCAACACCACGAGGTCCCTGGAGTTTGACACATTTTGCCCATCTCCAACTGCTCCTTAGATTAGCACAAGCACAACTGAACATCACTTTCTTGCTCCTTCATAGTATTTCCTTTCTAGTCATGATACTGGCAGTTTCATACAGGAAATACAGAAAAAAATGGCTTCTGAAAAAATTATTACTCGTGTAAGTTAATTTGGCCACCAAGGTCTATCAGCCAGCAAAGGCCAGCTGACCGTAAGCATCAATCACAAACCTCTTGGTCTTCTGATTGCTTTATCATTGTTATTTTTTTTTCTGTAAAACAAAAACACAACTCAGAAATGTTGCAGAATCAGAGTATAAAAAAATGTCCAAGGTCTATGCTTCCCAGATATACACTGATACTTTCCCTGGACATTTTCACCATGGCAATTTTTAATAGTGAGTGTGAACGACAGTATGAAACTGGTTATTGAGTCAGCTATGAGCCTGGACAGCCTCGACCTACATACTCAAGAAAGGGTGTTCTGTTAACTGAGCGTGCTACCTCTTTCGCTAACGGGTGGGGGATGGGGAACTCAGGCCACAGTGATGAAAGGGTTACTCAGTGATGAAAGGGAACTCAGGCCACAATTTCTAGGGTTACCATATCGAAGTCTTTGAGAGTCTGATATAGATTATCAACTATTTGCAGAAGTGGAGAAGACATTTTCTCCATTCTTGCAGATGAAACATAGTGAAATACTGCTGTATGCTGACATGTATTTTAGAAGGGGAAAAAATCTTTAACATAAGTCTGGGCCTAAATTAAACTAGTAATCATAGCCTGAATTAAGATATAGCCAAGAGGGGTATCTGTTTTATGTCTTATTCTTTCTTTGTGACCTTATGAAGAGTAGTAAAACATACATTAAAATAAGTTATATTACATGTCAAAAATGTGTTTTTTATACAATGAAGGTTCCTTTCCCTTTGATTAAATTTATGTTTATATTTGACACTCTCTCAAGGTACATAAATTCACATGATAGTGAAAGTGCACTTGCTCACAGTACCCACGCCGGGCTGAGTTGAATTTGGACACATGATATAAATAAAAGTGGTTTTATGTTTCACCTTCATCTGGTAGGTGAGCACTCTACCTTTTCTTGTGAAACATAATCGGTTGTGACATGGCAAAATTAGATCCTGGCTATTTATTATCTTCTGAAATCAAACCCCATAACTGGGAGAGCATGTGGTAGGTCTGCTGGGGCAGCTTGCACCCTGGAAGGAAAGGGGCTGTCCAGCTTTACAGCTCAAGGTGATTTTCTCCAACATCTTGAGCATTTTAATTAATTACCCTGAAAGACTGAGTAAATTATTATTTGAATACTTTATGGCATTACATGTTAACATTTCAAGGACAAAGTGCTGTACTTGGTTTTCGACAATGCTTCATCTGTCAGAATATATCTTTGAAATTTATGTCACTTTCTGCAATGTAAAGGGGGGACAGAGCTAGAGTTCTATGAGTTATTAGGGGACACCTGAGTCAGAGTGATCTATCACACAATAAAATGAATATTTATCAATATCTTATTTCAAATTCGAAAATAATAAAAATTCAGGGTGAACTTGACTAGCTAGATTTTTGTACTGACATATGAAATAAAATTGACTTATTAGATGTTCTTATGATTTTATTTTACCATAGACAAAGTTAAAAGCATAATCAAATATTTCCAAGCTGAGAAAAACAGAATCCATGAAGATGGTCTCAGGCATGTCAGTTTCACTCTGGGCATCACACCTTACAAATAATGTTGTGAAGTGTATACTCTTTAAAAAAAAAAAAGTCTATGCTCATAGAAAAAAGGTATATCAGCTTAAGTATCAACATCTTTTGAAGTATATATTTCATTTTCAAAGCACTTGTCCCCCTGCAGAAAGCCTTGCATGTTGAGTATGATAAAAATCTGTTTAAATGTATGAAGTGCATAATATGTCATCTGCTGTTTAGTTGGTCTTTGTAACCAATAATAAGTGTCTTACTGCAGAAATAATCTTTCTTTCTCTGTAAGGGCACTCAACCTTTCACTAACTTCATCCTACTATTAGTAGATTAGATTAAATCCCCATTTACTACATCATATTAATATTATCAGTGGCACACTAATCCAAGAAATAAATGTGTCAGTTTCTATGGCTACAATGTAATAAGCATAGCCATCAGAAAGTGCCTTAAGGCCACATAAAAGACTTAATGTACAGATTGAATAGAAGCACATTATTTATTACAAAGATATCAGACCAAGAAATTTAGCAACCTCATTTTTTAGATTTGTTCATCTCATCTGGGCCAATTTGCTTGAATGATAATATTGAATATTTAATATCACAATGTTTTTGTAATTTTAAGGATAAAGTGATTCAGGTTAATTTGATTCTGAGCAATTTGTTGAACAAGCTTATGTCTTTGAGATCATTTTTGATAACTTCTTTTTTGGTACTAATGATTTAAAATTTATAAAATAGTTTATAAAATAGGCCCTTATAGTACTGATGGCAAGAGTCTATCTATCAAAAACAGTGACAAAGAAAAGTAGAAACATACCCCTGTGGCTTGGATCTATCATTTGGGTAAGGATTTTGTCCAGAGGAAAGGGTAGGATGGAGTTGGAGAATGAAAAAAAACAAATGCTCTTTATATCTCCCCTGTGCCCAAGGGTAAGAGAAATTTTATATGTAGTGAGTTTTGGTGAAGTGGTTTTCTTTACCCTCAACACCTATAACAGGTGACTCAGAAGAAGAAAGGTTTGTAAGGAAAAAAGTCTTTCTTTTTTCTTCTGAGGCTCATACTTCTCTTTCCCTCCTGCCATGGTAAGAAAAATACAAATATTAATTGATTTGGAGCCCCTCTGTCAATACAAAGCCTATTCTCTCCCTCCGAGAAAGTTATGTTGGTACAAAACATAAGATGGAAAAGCACAATTTCAAATTGGTGATTTAGCATCATATAATCAAGGTGAATGAATTATTTGCCCTCCCTCTCTCCAGTACCAGAAATTTAACCAAGGGCCTTACACCAAGATGCATTATTTACCTTTCCTCTTCCATCACCCATCTCTCCTTCTACATCGCCCACCTCTTCTTCTTTTTTTTTTTGCAAGGCCCTACTAAGTCACTAAGTTGTTCAGGCTGCTTTTGAATGTGTGATCCCTCTGCCTTACCCTTCTCGAGTGTTAGTATTATAGGTGTACACTACGATGCTCATGAAACACACTGTATTAAAAATAATTATAGACAAGATAATTTAGAAATTCACATGACCTGTTAGTTGCTGGTAACTTAAAAAATTGTAGTACTGTGGGGAGATAGCTCAGGGACATAAGTGGCTTCCTGGCAAGCACAAGATCCTGATTTTGATCCTAAGTACAAAAAATAATATTGAACTATTAATAATTATTGCTCATTCATTCATTCAAACTAAGAATTGAAGGGATTGCTTTCCCTCAAATACAGAAGTTGAGTAGCTCACAGGTCAAAAGCTGTCTGAATCAGTGAAAAATTTTGTATGTTAAAGGTTTGAGGATGCTGAAATTTTTAAAGTAAATATGTAAAGACTGTTTTTTATATTTCTTTGTTTCCAATTATGGCCCCAAAATCTCCTTGAATAGAAAATTTGGGACTCCACTGAGTTATAAGATGTTGCAGTACAGGTTCTCTTGTGTTCAGAGTCCTCACTAACATTGAAGGGCCTGTGCCAAAATATTGGCAATCCTTGTAGCCCTTCTTTTTCTCTAATTTTTTTGTCTGCAAACGTAAGTTCTTAACCCTCCAGAAGAGAAGCTTAATGATACTATGATTCTATAACATAGGCACTTGAGATTAACATCATTGTCTTTCTGAATATTAAATGCGTAGACTTAACATGGATCTGGTATTTTCCATCAGTCATTGATATTCTAATAACTCCCTATAGGAGTGATTAAAAAAAAAAACTATTATACTTTTTTACACAGAAATTTAGAAATTTAGGCATACACTAATTTGTAGCAGGTCAATTTTATGGCATTTTCCTTGTCTCATATTCTCTTTAATTAACCTTTTTTTTTTTTTTTAAACACAAACAGTTACTTAATAGTATAGCAATAATTGAAATTACATTAGAAGCACAACAAACCTAAAAGACCAGAATGACAGGCATTTCAAGCATGTTTTTAGTATTACACATTGCTATCCTCAGTGTCAAAAACCTGTGGAGGTTCTTAGGTCCATTGTCTAATTCATCCTGTGTATAAAAGTGCATGGTTTTGCCCCTGCCATGCTTCCTAACTTTTCTGCTTCTTTTGGATGACTTAGCACTGAAGAAGACTAGGTCTCAAGAGTTACTGCTATAGAACATTCATGGACATATGTTTATTTTCTGCATTATATACATATATTATTTGAAGGAGAAAAATTAAAAATAAAACAGTTTCAAAATCAGTTAGGAGAGTTACAATAATTAATACATTATGTATCGTCATCTTCATTTTGGTTATTCAGTGTACAAAACGTAGAAGCGATATCTTGCCAAAATAATATTACCACAACCCTTTTATTTTATTTATTTTATATTTCTGCCCCTTTAATTATGTCCCTTGAGTAGCAGGCAGATGGTAGACAGGTGGTGTGAAAGGTGGCTGTCCTTGAGGCTCACTTGGTCAGTCATCGTCTGGCAACTGGATCTTGCTGGGGTCAAAGCAGTTTGATTCCATGAGAAGGAGGCCATTGGCCTCTCGGTATTTCACGAGCCTCTCCGCTTCTCGGCATGCCCAGTCATGCATCCTGTAATCAGGTAGGTATGCCACAAAGGTGGTCCCAAAGACAAGGACAATGGAGAAGCCAAAGAAGAAGACAGCTCGCATGGTCCACACATCCACGAAAGGGTTGTCGTCAAAACCATGACAGTCTGGGTTCTTCTCATGCAAGCTTTCTTCCTTGGGTTTTGGGTCCTCCTGCCATTGTGCAGCCGGTTCTGGTGCCCGTTTCCTGGGGACAGTGGACAGGGCGACCACAGCCCTGGATTCGCTGGATTCCCAGCGAACACGGGCAGCCGGGAGCCCATGCCTCGCTGCTGCTGCCAGAAGCCAACGAGCGCACAACACTAACAGCCCCGGTGCCATGACAGATTGTGCCCAAACCCTTTCATTTTATGTATGTATGTATGTATGTATGTATGTATGTATGTATGTTTGTCTTTTTGAGACAGGGTCTCGCTATGCAGGTCAGGCTGGCCTTGAGCTCACTTTTGTAGCCCAGGCTGGTCTCGAACTCGCACCGATCCTCCTGCCTCAGCCTCCCGAGTGCTGGGATTACAGGCGTGCGCCACCATGTCCGGCAACACTTTCATTTTAATTAGGAGAAACTAGCTGTAGAATTATCTTAACAGCATTGTGTATAAATATATGTTTATTTTTTCCTTCCTTCTTTTCTCCTTTTCCCCATCTCAGCTTGCCTTTCTTTTCCAACAGTTTCTTCAGAATTGACACTATCTATTGCATTCTGGATCTTATTTATTCACTCAGTTTCTCACACTAGCCAGACACTAAAATAGTTACACATATGAGACTGATTTATTTCATATGCGATTATAGTCCCCATTATTTACCAGATCTTTTTCTATCAATTTCTCATTGATGGGCATTTTGTTTGTTTCCAAGATTTAGCTGTGACAAATTGTGCTGTGATAAACATTTGTATTGCACTTGTGTTGCTGTGGTGAATATTTTTTTTTAAAGAATTTTTTATTTTATTTATTTATTTTTTCTTGTTTCAGAACCTTTGTTTATTCACTCATTTTTATGGCCAGCTCAGCCCGCCATGTGGTGCCGGGGATGAAACCACAGTCCCTGAAGCCGCCCAAGCTTGCCCAAGCAGGCGCTTTAGACCACTGAGCCATCCCGCTGGGCCCCTATGGTGAATATTTTTAATCCTTCTGGGAAGAAACCCACAAGTAGAATGTTCAATCCAGAAGCTAGGTCGAATGGAACCCCTATTCTAGATTCTTGGAAAATCCCACACTAATTTCCAAAGTGATTATTCCAGTCTATGCTCACACCAACTATGGAGAAGTATTTCTTTTCCCCCACAGCCCTGCCAGAATTTGTTACTGTGTTTTTCTTATGTTAGTCATTCTTTCTGGGGTGAACTGGACTCTCAGTGTTGCTTTAGTTTGAATCTCTTGAGTGACTCATAATGTTGATTTGTATTCCATCTGAGAGGTGTGTATTCCTTTCAGATGCCCATTTTTTATTGCATCTTTGACTTTGTAGGGGTCTGAGTTTTTTCGATGCATTGTATGCTGTAGATGTAAATGATTTGTCTGAAGGACACCTGGATATACCTTTTTCCCACTCTGTAGGTTTTCTCACAAAGCTTTCTCATTTCTATGGTTGTACAAAAATCCTTGAATAACATAAGATTCAATTTATTGATTCTTTGTAGATTTTCCTTGGTAGTTTGGGTTTTGTTCATGACGTTTCTGCCTATACCTATGTCCTCAAGATTTGTGCCTATTTGTCTTCTAGTACATTTAGTGTTTCCATGTTAACATTTAGATCTGAGACCCAAACCGCACCGCTGGGAGCTGAGCCTGAGCGCCCGCCACGGATAAGCTCCCTGCGCCCCTCTGCCCTACCTCTGCATTCCTTCGACTAACTTCCTGTTCCAGCCAGACCCAAACCGCACCACTGAGAGCTGAGCCCATGCGCCAGCTGGGTCAAGATCCCTGGCCCACCTTCCCTTTCCCCGCTCCCCCCCCCTTTTTTTTTCTTGAACCCCTCCAGCCCAAGCTCCAGCACTGAACTCATCAAATACCTCGTTTGGCAACCGATCTGGTCCACGAGCCAACCAGGACTATTCTATCCCAATGCTCCACCTCCACTTACAGACCACATCCGCCAGGATTCACAAAAGCTAGCAGCCGGAGCTCCAACACAGAGTCAGGAACCTCTGTAGAGGAACCAGCTTGGAGTCTCCAGACCAAACGCCCATAGACACAGCATAATGCCACCAAAGTGCAGAGGTCGCTTCCATACAAAATGATAACAACAAGGAGTAGGAGGCAATCTCAGGACCCGTGCCCACCCAAACCAAATACAGAAGACACTGTCATGGAAGAACATGAGAATTCTACAGATGAAACCTCTGAATTGGTAGCATCTGAGGCAGACACACAAGTGCAGAAACTTATAGAGCAACTGAGATCAGAGATAACATCTGAAGTAAAAAAAGAAATACATGAAGTGGAAAAACGGCTGGAGAAACGTATAGAGGACATCAGAGCAGAAATAATATCTAAAGTTGACAAAGATATGCCTAAATCAATAGCA